>JAODOY010033069.1:0-13388 GCA_025399855.1 Forbesichthys papilliferus | reverse complement strand
CCCCCCCCGCCGACGGGGTGTGCAAGCTCTGCTGGAGATCAGGGATACACAGTGGAGGAGGACTGGTCCCTCAATTCATCCAAGGTCAGCGAATGAGAAGCCTTTAAGAAGAAACAGCGAGGGAGACTCTGAGGTCTCACCCTCCCTCATTATTATATGAAGGTGCTAGCATGTGCTAATTATGACCAACAGCATCACATCTCATTACAGAAAGTAGCCTATATGTCGCCCGATGCATCCTCAAACACCAAATACAGGCAAGCACAATAGTCCGGGGAGCCTACCATAGCGGGCATGTGTTCTTCCAGCCAGCATATGAGTTTATTAAAGTCAAGACAGGCCAGGCAGTGTGAACATATTCTGCTGGCATTTATTTAAAGCTGAAGGAGACCCAAGAGAGCGAGAGAGAGAGAGAGACAAAAGGAGGGACAACAAGAGAAAATCATCTCGTAAAAGAGTGAAATGAAGTGAAGGAGAGTGGAAGGGATCGATTTTCTCTGACATTTCCCACTGAAAAAAGTTTTAGACTTCTTATGATGGGGGGGAGGGGGGGGGACCCATCTAATACAAACGCCGGCTCCCTTAGCTGTTCCTTAGCAACGGCTGAGAGCGATTGGAGAAGGGGGGGGGGGGTGGGTTGGGCGGGCGGGAGACAGAGCAGTAAAAGACAAAAAAAGCAAAGAGAGATAGCTCGCCAAGTGTGCGGTGAGGCCGCAGTATGTATCGATTGCTGCTGATACTCGACTTAATCCAGCAGGATATTTTAAAGACCCACCCACTTCACCACATACTGTATAGTTCCTAAAGACACACTATACGCTACTCAAGTGCCCACAAGTTGATCATTTGCTGGACAACTGGAGCATTCACATAACATCTACCAGGGAACAGGATTGTCTAGTGGTCTGGGTGTTGGGCTACCAGCCAGAAGGTTGGCGGTTCAAAAAAGTTGTTGACCTACCTGCAAGCATCGTTGAGCAAGATGCTTAAAACCCCTTACCCCCTGGTGGTTGGTCGCACCTTGCGATCACCATCAGTGTATAAATGTGTGTGTGACTACTGCAAAATACTGTAAAGCGCTTTGGATAAAAGCGCTATATAAATGAGCCTATTTACCAGTATATTTAAGGTCAATGCAGTATGGGGTTACATGACCACAACATTTTTACTAAAATATCAGGTAGTAATCATGTTTTTTCATATATATATTTTTATTTCCTCATCTGAGACATTCACTCAGGCCAAGAACATGTATATATGCTCTTCATTAAATAAGTGATTTACCTAATCAACTGCCGGCGTGTTCAGTTCCTTTGACTTAAACGGCATGCAATTAGCTTAGTAATGGAGTTAAATTGTTTGCTTGTTTGTAGTTAATTGCAGAAAATAAATAATTGAGAACTGCACTTTAATCTATTAATTCAAGTGCTATGGATTACAAATCAAATACACAATATTTGTTTTGCTTACTATTAATACATTATACATGCTATAGTTCCATAAATGTCTCCTCTACTTACTCATTTAAGCAGACATTCATTTGAGGAACCTGCATTCTTAGTTTTAAGACCCCCTTTCATTGCCATAGTAGGATAACCATAGCCGTATAGTAACTAATTAAATCAATAATGTGTTCAGCTGATTTAAGTATTCTGATTAGCAAGCATTGACAAAACTATTGATTCGCTGTTAATCAAGTATACCTATTATTAATATTACCACTGCAGCTAGAGTAAAGGCATGCTTACTACTTCTATAACACATTGTGAATAAAGATATTCACTATTTGAGATTTAAAGCGTGTGCCTGCATGTGTGTGTGTGTACTATATGTGTCCGCTTATCTATACAGCACGTATGTCTTTGTCCCTGTGAATGCCACTGTTTGTATTGTGAGTGTGTATGCGTTCATGCATGTGTGTGCGTGCAGATGTGTGTGTGTGTGTGTTACTTACCCTGAGCCCACAGTGTGTAGTGGAGGCCCTGACCTCGATGTGAGCCTCACAGACAGACAGACAACTGGCAACCTTACAACTAGAGATTAACATTATATTCAGTACTAAATTACAACCAGCAAAACACTATTGGCAGCATGAAACAGTGTAAATGGAAGAAAGGCAGGCAGAGTAAGCAGAGAGAGCTAAGTCTTACGCCTCAAGTATCACAGCATTTTGCACTATCCAAGTACATACTTCATACATATACACACAGAGAAATACAGAGGCAAACAGTAAAATACACAATACACAGTGTTTTACAATTCCTGTCAAATTTACTTTACA
The DNA here is from genome assembly GCA_025399855.1 of Forbesichthys papilliferus. Taxonomy (NCBI): domain Eukaryota; kingdom Metazoa; phylum Chordata; class Actinopteri; order Percopsiformes; family Amblyopsidae; genus Forbesichthys; species Forbesichthys papilliferus. Next base: position 11,107 of record JAODOY010033069.1, on the reverse strand, counting down.
GTAATTCTGTTATTTATTGTATATTTACTACGTATTCCTTACGTGATACATCATGCATTGGCAGTTAAATCACACATGGAGGTAGATCTGCTTAATGTTAATGCCATGTACACATATCTTAAGAGTTCATGCCCCCAAACAAAGAATACGTTGTTTACAAGACGCGTATCAACTGTCCTGTGCTGAAAAACCGTTGAATAACAATTTGCCAGTAAACAGCAGTCACAGCCAATCACTAACAAGGAACACATTGACAACTTATTTCCTGGCTCCCTCGAGGCTTCAGTGCCCAGTGTGTGGGCACGGCATTAGCCGAGAGAAACTCCATGGTAACAGGGACGATTACAGTTACATACGCCTCAAGTATATAATAATAATAATAAAATACATTTAAAAAAGTAATCGCAAAAGGACATCCAAGGCAGATGAGTGTGCACTTCACCTTCCGATAACATTTTTATATCATTTTAATTTATTTATTTCTAATATAAATATAACATCTGCAGTTGTGATGTATAATATATCTCAGAGAGAGAGAGAGATAGAGAGAGAGAGATAGAGAGAGAGAGAAGCGGGGCTCGGTCTATTTGGGACGCTGACAGCAGCTAAAGATAGAGGCAGAACACTGAGGAGAGAGCCAAAGAAAACATGGCTTGCTTCAGAAAGATCTAATGGATGATCTGGGTCCGAATCAAGGCCGAGAATAACATACCTGATAAATAACATCTCTCTCTCTCTCTCTCTCTAGCTGATATCCCCCTACTCTCTCTTTTAACGCTCTCCACAGTGGGTATCTCTCTATTTTGAAGTACCCCCCCCACCCCACACACACACACACCCACCCACAGTGCACCCTGCCCGCCCACTGTACCACACACACACACTCACTCCTCTGTCAGCGCCCTACATGCAGTATGGCCACGTTTCCGACGAGGAACAGACATCCGCCCTCCCGTTGTTTGTTCACACCCCCGTACCCGGCAGCCGCGGGACACAAACACGCTCCCCGCTCGGAGGCGAAGCTCTGCTCTGACACGCATGGCTTAGCAGCGTTTAGAAGGCCACGTGTTCTAAAGTGGCTCTTCGGCGCAGCTGCGAAATCTTAACTCACACACACACGGCCGTCGCGTCATTAAATCTGCGACGATGGGATTCGGTCAGAGCCTTTTTATTAGTATTTTTTTCTCTTCTAACAAACAAGCGCCGGATTTGGCACTCGGAAACTTACATGAGTTCAGTTTGGGAGAATATGCTAAAGGCTTATGCCTACCTGTCCAAAAAGACAGGTGTGCCACACAAACCAAAAAGTGAAATGTTTCGCAGAGGAAGCCTTTACTACCTGGACTACTGGACACACTGTTGGATAACTGCCTCGAAACCCGCCTACTTGATATGGTAAACGGACTGCATTAATATAGCGCTTTTAGGGCTGTCCCGAATACCATTTTACAGGTTTCGATTACTTGATGGTATTTCCCGAACGAGTATTTGAATACTCTCTCCACACCATTAAAAACACTATAGCAGATACCTCCTGTTTAAGCCAATAATAGTGTGTGTTGAATAAATAGCCTCGCTCTCTTCTTACAAACAGAGCCAATTGCAATCAATTGTGTTGATGACACAGTGTAGGGCAGGCAATTACATTTCAACATGTGGGTTTATATGGAGACAGTAGGGATTATTGGAAAAACATGCATGCATAATGTGAAAAAGCAAATACTCGAATCCCAATATTTAAAACGAATATATACCCAACGAACAAATACCCGAATAGTCAAATATTTGGGGCCAGCCCTACACCAACGACATTATACCTCTCATATCACTTGCCTTGCCACTGCCCCCCCTCCTCCCCAGCAAGTGGTATGGGAGGTATTAGAATTGATATGCCCAATGATAAACTACATAAAACACTGACCAAAGAGGATTTAGTGGATTTTTATGACTAATAACAAGCTCACAAGTTACATTGGTACAGTAAGAACAATATACAACAGTGGAATGTTTAAAAATACATTAAATAAGTAGTTAAAGCCTTGTGGTTGCATTTTAGAGGAATTGAGCATACGGTCTTGTGAGTGACAGCCAATGAAAATACAACCCACCTGCCTAATAGTGCTAACGTGCTTACAAGGGCCTACAGATGTTCAGCACTAGTTGCTAAATGTGACCTTGTGCTGATGAACACAAGAAGCAGAAGTCTGACTTGTAGCCAATGGCAAACCTTGCGGGGACCAAGGGATACAAATAGCATCACTTCACACTTATCATGGTGTATCTGGCGGTATGTCCGATTGGCTGACATCTGGTTGGGTCCCTCTGCAGCCACAATAGCTGCAAGGCACAAAGCAAGCACACACACACCAACACACACGCACACACACACACACAACAACACACACTCAAGCACATCGAGAGCTCCTTCATAATGTCAACAATTTTGACAAATTGGAAAAACGACCACCTGCCTTCCTAACCTGTCACCATGGCAACATAGCAGCAGGGTCATGCCACTTGTTAGCGCTGTGCATGCTCCTGTTTCCAGTTTGTTGATAATTACAATTCTAATAAGCGTTACGTCGGAGGTGACAGGGCCGCATTCCACAACGGATCACAGGGACCGGCTCCGAGTCGATGGCAGCTGCAAAGACCAGCAGCTGCCCAGTTGACATTTTTGCGCACTCAGACACGCTCCCCAGCCACACAGCTTGAAGAGGATTGAAGGAGAGATGAGCGTGCGAACAAAATGTATGCAAATTAAAAGTAGTAAGATGCAAGCTAGGAGATGAGTACATTTTACTGTACTGTAGATTGAAGCAGGGAGTGGAGCGAGTTGTAGAAATAGAGAGAAACCATAGTTTATAGTGGCAAATAAATGTAGAATTATTCTGCATAGAATTGCACATGAACATGAACCCTGCTTGAGCCTCAATTAATTTCTTAATATCCAATTTCAGTTATGGCTTGTTAGAAATTAATATACAGTAGCATGCACGTAGTCAAACACAAGCATACTTTTTCAAATTACTCATTTGATTTAATAGTGTCTTTCTCAGCTAATTGTTCTTGAACTTGTATTTATTTTCATTACATTACGATTAAATAGATTTGCCACAAAATATAGAAAAATTATACTTTGCAAGATCAAGCACAAAACAACTGAAAGAAAACGCTCCTGATACATTGCATATACAGTGCAACGGTTATATGATGCGACAGTTTGATTTTGTTTGCTTGTTTGCTTGTGGAATACCAGCATGATTTTGAATGAGGTTGATTTCACCACAAGGTTGGAGTAACCACAGGCCCATGCAACACAGTGGACCACATACACACTCACACACAACAATGCCACCGCGAGCGTTTGGAAATGAGCGCTAGCGCCCAGGAAAAAGCCTGCACCGTACACGCCTGGCGATCAATAGAGGCACCTCGGCCAGTGAAATAACATACCAGTAGCTGTTTCTCCTCCCACGCAATAGATAGGGTCCGCCACGCTGCCATAAGAACCTGCCACCCTGCCTGGGACAATTTTATTGTATTGATTGTAATGGAGAGTTTTAGATGTCCCATGGTCGGAATGCTGATTCAGAGGCCTCTACGCCAAGGCCGAGAACATAACTCCAAGAGATACTGTAATGCGTACACAATAAGCCTCACCGCAGCAGTGAAACAGTGATCGAAAGAGCTGCCAGCTCCACGGGGGCCTGTTCGCTGTGACTGCCAGGGTAGTGTAGGAACTGAGCCTTTTCTAGAAATATCAACATCAATGTCAGAGGGATGCTCAATCGCAATTCAGCCATTCACCTGCAGTCTCCCTTACAAGTTATGTCCCGTACAGTTTTGATAGCTACCAGTCGGTAGCAATGAGGCTCGACAGGCTTTCAGTTTAACCAACAGTGGATCAGAGCAATGAAGTGAAAGAACAACCCAGATGGGCTGCAACTCAGCTTGTTACAGTATAATCATGTGTTTTTAAGTCACAAAATATATTCAAGTTGTACTTTTATTAAATAGGGCATTTATGATGTTGACAGTAAAAAGTATTCACGCATAAATCACATATTCAGTTTGCAGTACATCTTGGTAGTAAGTTAAGCTTTTTATTTATCTTTGATTTAGAAAAGGTTAGTGCGAAACAATTGAGCTATTGTTAAACCGTCAACACCCAAGCGTAGGGTAGATTAGGTAGCTTGCAAAGGTTGTAGTCTTTAATGGATGTTTTAAAGAGATTTGGAGATTGAAGGTTGTGGTCCTTTGGTGTTTTATCTCGGGCCTTAGTTGAGATTTGTACCATGTCTCCATGGTGATAAACCACTTTAGAGTCTAGGGGAGGTCCAATATTTTATACCAGCACCCACCGCAGAAGGCAGGTGGAACTGATTGAAAAGAAATTATGAAAAAGGGAGAGAAAAAAATAAAGAAAAAAAGAGGCACGCTGCCTCTGCAGTGCCGGGCTGAGGACATTGGATGGAAGATTGAATACAGGTTATCAAATTTGAACCCACAATAAATCTCTTTCGTCAAGAGCGCTCTCTCTCTCTCTCGCTCAGCTACCCACTCTCAAAGCCGTCTGTGTACGCACTATAACCTGATCAAACTGCCATTGTATCGCTGACTCGGTCAAAGATGATAAAAAAAAAACACACACACACACACACACACACGATCTAGAACGGACCAAGCCTGGATAGAAAAAGCAACAAAGCTCATTAAAACACGTAATAGTTATTGGGACTTTACATCCTACATTTAAATCAGGACCCCCCTGAATGTTACAGTACATGCCAGGATCAAGTGCTTTCTGAGGAATTTATCGACCCGTTATTGGAGACCTCTGCTAATACCTAAATGATGCTAGCAGCTGTTACGACTAAACAACAAACATCTGGCGTTCAAGTGAGAGAGTGAACGAGAGAGAGAGGGAGAGAGAGAGGGAGAGAGAGAGAGACCATCTTTTTTTAATCAGTATTCGGAAGGTATTGTTTTATATGTGGCAGACAGGTCATGGCGTGTCTCAACAGGCTGTCTGGAATGAGACTACACAGCCCAGCACAATTAGCAACACACACACACACACACACACACACTTCCGCCAGTAAAAACACTCTAACAGATGCGTAAACATGCCCGTCTCTACGTGCACACACGCACACACACGACACACCAAATTCCGTCAGTGAACACACAACACAAACACATGCAGAGCCAGGCCAAGCGTCAGTAATAGCTTGTTGGCTCTGACAGCCATCTTAATGAGATAACAAGAGGAAGAGGGGTAAAGGAGTGTCACCGCGCTCCTCCTCGTCTGCTCTCCTCCTCTCCTCTCCTCGTCTCTCCTCAGAGCCCGACAGACGGCAGGGTCGACCTCAGAGGGAGAGAGGAAGAAAGGAGATGACAGGAGACAGAGACAGAGAGAGAGAGAGACAGAGAGAGAGAGAGACATAGAGACAGAGAGACAGAGATAGAGACAGACAGACAAAGAGAGACAGAGAGAGAGAGAGACAGAGAGAGAGAGAGACAGAGAGACAAAGAGAGACATACAAAGAGAGACAAAAATAGAGAGAGAGAGACAGAGAGACAGGCATAGACAGACAGAGAGAGACAAAGAGAGAGACAGACAGGCAGACAGACAGAGAGAGAGGTGGGACAAACAGAGAGACAGAGAGAGACAGACAGACAAACAGACAGACAGACAGACAGAGACCGAGAGCAAGACAAAAATAGAGAGAGCGAGGGAGAGAGAGACAAACAGAAAGACAGGCAGACAGACAGAGACAAGGAGAGAGACAGACAGGCAGACAGACAGAGACAGACAGAGAGAGAGGTGGGACAAACAGAGAGACAGAGAGAGACAGACAGACAAACAGACAGACAGACAGACAGAGACCGAGAGCAAGACAAAAATAGAGAGAGCGAGGGAGAGAGAGACAAACAGAAAGACAGGCAGACAGACAGAGACAAGGAGAGAGACAGACAGGCAGACAGACAGAGACAGACAGAGAGAGAGGTGGGACAAACAGCTGAGGAATTAGGAGGACAGAGCGAGGGGGAGGTGGGACGACACATGACGTGAATGAGAGATGATGGTCGGAGAAGAGGTGTAGAGTTTTGTCTCGCCTCATCTAAGCCACGCCTCTGGCCCGGGTCACACTAGGTATGCATTATTAACAAGAGGGGTCTTGGTGGTGTGCGGACATTAGATGTTTAACGAGTCAGGCGGTTCTCTTCCTAACGAGATACTCACACGGCACAGAGAGAGAGAGAGGGTTAACATGGCCATAACCTTAACGGTGCATTCAGCGATTGTAAGATAATACACTGTTAGTCAAATAAATCCATGGAATATCTGCTCATGGTCTGATAGCTGTCCGTTCTCTGTGTGTGTGTGTGTGTGTGTGTGTGAGTGTGACGTCACCCATAGCTTTTCTTAAGGATGGATTTGACCGTGCTGTGCTGGCTCTGGCCATTGTCACCTTTGCAGTACCTCACTCCACCTGTAACGCCCCCTATGCCCTCTATCCATATTATACTGTAATGGGATAAAGGTAGCCAATATCTTATTTTACTGATATATGTTCATCAGTTCAGCACCCGTACAGTTGTCATGGACGGGGGAACTATAGAGACAAAACGTTTTTTTTTCTTTATTCTTCTTCAGTGACATTTTAGTCTATAGGGATAGACTCCCTTTTGAGGACAGCCTCACGTGGTCCTTCAATGAACTGCAGTGTATTTCTGTATTGTATTCATTTCTCAGCACCGGAGGTTCCTGCTTGAGTGGGACAGACCATACCACATAACACTATTCTAAGTGTGTTTGGAAAGTGTGTGGCAGAGCTTCTGAGGCAGGTTTTGTTCAGGTTCATGATTTTTGAATTGATAAGGTTAAAATATCAACAAACCTTCTCCAGAATGAGTCGACTGACTATACCTTTAACTTTGTAAAAAACTTTCCAACACATTATATTCTGGCCCAGTCTGAATAAATAAATACAGCAAACCCATGTTTTTTTGGTGGCACCAATGAAACATTACATTTAATTTTTAACTGTTCTTGTTCTTTGTATTTATTTCTCACCAGCAAATAAACAGAACACACTTTTCTCTCAGACACTCCAAATCCAAGAGAACACAACAAAGGCTACATCTATATAATATATAATAATGTATTAACACTAGTTCCCACCGGACCCGTGATGTATATAACATTTACATGAATCTCCTGAACAGCGGCTCATCCAAAAACGTCCCTGTATACTAATAGTGCAGGCCTGTAGCCTTGACACGATAGTCTTGTACCTCCTTTGAAATAAATCCTGGTTGGTATTTTTTTGGCTTCAAATCTAATTCGGCCTCCAGGTGATGTTGAGAGAGGTTAGTGATGTGGCCTGATCCTGGTCTTGTTCCAGCACACACTGTTCCTTTACAGCCTAAACACACACAAACATGCACGCACGCGCACACACGCACATAAGCCTGCAAGCAAATGCACGCACACACACACACACACACACACACACACACACACACACAGAGACAGTACAGTGTATAAGCCTTCCCCGTCATGCCTACACTCACACATTGACCCAAGCACATGATCCCCGTGAGCAACTGCCATCTTAAAACCGCCAGGTGCTCTGGCCTGACATTTCACCAAGAGCAGGGATGGGGTTTTTTTAACACAATGGAATGAAAAATTACAGAAAGAAATCCATTTTACTGTACGGTATCGCATGGTCATTTTTAGATTAAATGTCACGCAGGTGCGGAGATTTTTTTTTATTTTTAAAGAAGGTACACTACACTAGGCTGGATTTACACATCCTGTTTCACTTCTGGTGACTATTGGCCACATATGGCGGACAGAACATTTCAAAACAGTGCCAAGAGCTACCCCCTCCAAAAACTGAAAAACTAAACTTGTTTGCTTTTCTACTTTCAACCAATTCCACCAGTAGCTCTCTACCCCCCCCATCCAATACAAATACAAAAAAAAAAAAAAAAAATCCCTGTCCTTAAAAAATATTCTGCTATTAAACTTTCATGAATGGATTCTGGCTGAACATTCCTCATCTCCCAATCACATTGTGTCTTCCTTAATTCCTGCCTTGAAGATTCATCACCGTAACAAACCGCACCTGTCATCTCTAGGAGATGACACTTGCAAAGCACTAATCGCTAGCAGCTATAATCTATATCTGCTCTCATTGTCTCTCACCTATTCTAACATTCTGTCGATAGACCCTATCCATCAAATCAATAATTTTATGTGGGGCACTGAGGTTTAAATCTTCAGTATACTTCCTGGTGTCTGCCTTCAACCAACACACACACAGACGCACACACAGTTACACACACAAGTAGCGTACAGTCAGAATAATCTTTCTGTTAGTTCATTAGGATTCAGTTCCTCACCTAAAGTTTTGTCCTTTTTTTAACATTCTGAACCCTATAGTCGGATACTGTACTGTACTTTAACGAGCTTCTACACCACCAAGACTTTGAGACGAGTTTTATCAGAAGTGCTGAGTCTGGATGGGGAAAATTAAACAAATAATATCTGTCCCATATCCCATAACTTGAAAAAAGCATGCATAGGGAGAATACCGATACATATGAAAAGCTTAATTAATTAATTACTTTCATCAATGCTAATTCACTTTGGTAACTACATTTACGTTTTTGAAATCAATTTGAAAAAAAAAAATCGAATAAAACGCTATCCCAGGAGTGAGAAGTAGAAACAGTCCATAACACTGCAGGCACAGGACCAATCAAATGACTCGAAATAATTCTTTGTCCTGTATATCCCAGAGCGAATGCTGGGTCATGCATGCTAAAGCATGGAGTCTGTCAGTATGTTTCTGTGTGTGTTACACTATGCAGAAAGTGATTTATGGCAGAGACTGAATAGCTGGATGAGTCCAATGCAGAACACACACACACACACACTCAGCTGTAATATATCTCACGCACACGTAAGCTCGCACGCATGCACGCACATTGTTTTAATTCATCATAGTTGACCGACCCATATATTGCTAGCCGAAGTGCTGCGAGCGGCAAAGAAAAGAGAGAGAAAATTGATGATGCAAAAATGATACAAAACTGCTGCACAAGACACAATGTCCACTGAATACGTCTTGAGCACATGAAACTAAAAAAAACTAAACTTTTTCATAACGTTCTGAAGAAGAGCGTTGCGGAGTGCTGCACGGCAGGAGTGAACGTAACTGGGCCTTTCGGAGGCTACAACAGGGGTTCGCAAACTTTTCAACTTGCGACCCCCTAAAATAACAGCGCTTAAGACTCACGACCCCTGCTATCCCCAGAGGTGGTAGAGGAGTAACAGCCATTTTATTATTTGATAGTATTTTAATACAGGCTAGTAGCAGAGTATGTGATGTATAAACTGTACTACTACTACCAATAATTATCTAAAAACACGTCAGGTTCACCCTCCAGTCAGTACCATGTGACCAGTGACACTGGCTCCCATCTGGAGATGGTCCCAGGACGCTGCACAGCGGCTGCCCACTGCTCCCTTGAGGGGTGGGTTAAATGCAGAGTATGAATTTCACATGTATGTGTATGTGACAATAAAAGCACCTTTTTTTTTCAACATTGGCCCTGAGAGATAGCCGGTTTCACTAGGTTCTCCTGTCCTGCTCAGTACTTGGTGTTCTCTTTCTGTCTGTTTACTTTTAAGCAATCACAAGCATTATAAGATCTAATATATAGCTCAAATATAATATCTAAAATGTCTAGCACAATTTTATACAACTTTTACCTTAATTATGGCTAAACTGTTATTTTAATCATTGGAAATTGTTTTTTAATTTCTGAAAATCATCTTGTGACCCCCTCCTCTATGTCTCGCGACCCCCCGGGGGGTCCCGACCACCAGTTTGAGAACCACTGGGCTACAACATGGCTGAAATTATTTTTGCCGTAGACATGGAGCGATTCTCTCATAGGAGCACATTGAAGCTCAGCTTCAATAGCGGTCTATGGGGCCGTTCTTCAGTGGGTCTCGTCAAACACGCTACAAACACAGATATCAATTAATTCTAATTCTAAATGAATAAAGGGTTCGACTTCGATAAGGGATACAGTGTAGATGCTGTACATTTAGTGATAATGAAATATCACCGTCTTCATAATATATACTTTAGTTAACATCAAAATATCTAGAGCAATCACCTCTGGAACAACAACTATCAAATGGATACCATTTTATACCATGTCCCTTCCAATGAGCATAACACCATTCCACTAGTTTGATTCGCTGAGTGAAAATATCCATCCGTCTGTGTTTTATGCCACAGCCCATTTCCCATTCTTGCCATGTCTCGCTTCAATATTAATCATTAAAATGCATGATTCCTTCACTGCCAGGGAGATTGCATAGACTCCAAGAGTTCCAATCGATAGACAGAATAATCATAATGGTTGATGCCTTGGTTTCACCCAGTTCTCTGTCAGATTCCCCCCCACCCTGCCAACCCAACTAAAGCCCAATGTCCACCAAAGCATTTTTTTTTCTTACGCCAGCGTTATTTTTCAATTGATTTCAATGGGAGGGCCGCGTTTTCCCAGGCTTCTAAACAACAGCAGTAGCGCGCAGGGCATCTTTCACACGCCGAGCGCCAGGCGCTGAGCGCTTTTGTTGAGTTGAACAATGTTAAACTTTGGGTGATAGTGAACGCCGCACCCAACATTGTCACTGTCTCCCAGCCGCCCAATCGCAGCGGTGAAAGGGCGGGAAAAATACTACGAGCAACCGCCAAATCCTACTTACTCTACCTACATAATGACAACTATGGAGAAGTCAGATGATATCGGATATCTCAGGAATACAAAAACGATACGAACTACTACTAATTAAAAATAATGTGTAGAATAATGATTGTGTAGATGTGTAGATGATGATGACGATGGAGTGCCTACTCCAGGTGGGGTATGAGTCCTTACCCCAAGTGAAGGAGTTTAAGTACCTCGGGGTCTTGTTCGCGAGTGAGGGTACTATGGAGCGAGAGATTGGCCGGAGAATCGGAGCAGCGGGAGCGGTATTGCAATCGCTTTACCGCACCGTTGTGAC
>JAODOY010033059.1:9745-21786 GCA_025399855.1 Forbesichthys papilliferus | reverse complement strand
CTCAGAGCTGGGGTGCAGTTACACTTTAAAGGTGTAGTCAGGCTCAGAGCTGGGGTGCAGTTACACTTTAAAGGTGTGGTCAGGCTCAGAGCTGGGGTGCATTTACACTTTAAAGGTGTAGTCAGGCTCAGCGCTGGGGTGCAGTTACACTTTAAAGGTGTAGTCAGGCTCAGAGCTAAGGTGCAGTTACACTTTAATATAGTCTGTTTGTAGGAAATCGAATTCTAATAAAATCAACTATGCAGATGCCATTTTGTTATGTTCAAAGTAATGCCCATGCCTGGTTGGATTCCACACACTGCATGTTGTACATGTCAGCACCAGTGGTGGGCAAGTTACTCAGGAATAGTAATATGTTATGATTTACTTATTACTCCTTCAAAAAGTAATGAAATTACTTTACTCATTACTGACGTTACTAGTTACATTACTATATTACTTTCACTATCACTACCCTGCCTCACCCCTTCTGGACAGTGACAACCTGTGTAGCCAGATCATTTTATAATTGAATCCTTTTTATTGGAACAATAATTAACCGTAGGCATCAACAATCAGCCAAAGTGAACTAATTGCAGCCTCTCAAACCAGATGATTGGACAGGTTGGTTCAATTAGCCTACCCTAAGTTTGCTAGGACCAGAAAGGTCATTAACGCAGTAATGCAATTACTTGGATTAGTAATTGTAATATCATAACTTTTTTTTTTTAAATAAGTAATTAGTTACACTACTAGTTACTGGAAAAAGTAATAACATTACAGTAAATTGTTTAGTTACTGCCCGACACTGGTCATGTGACATACAGTGTAATGTGTACCCAACTGAACCGTGATGCAATATTGCTATGTAATGCACTTTGCAAATCTGCAGTACATTAAGTAAGTACATTATGGCTTTGTGCATTTAACTCTTACTCATTGGCTCATTCTGTAAGTGTGACCCCATTTCAAATGTATGGCCAGCAAGCGGCTGTGCAAACTGGGCAAATTGAAATACGGCTATCTTTAAACCAATAAAGTGGTTGCTGTCCTCACGTTGCTCTGATCCCATTGTGCCATTAATACAACTTCAGTCAGGGACTTTAATGTCAGAGCTGCTTTGTTTTGGTTGTGTGGATTGGCACGTTGGTTGTCATGGCGCGTGAAATGGCCTCCTGTGTATTTTTCACCACCTCTGTTTAGGACTGGTCTGGAACATACAGAAGGCCCATTGAAATAGGTCCACCCAACTGCAGTGTTAGTTTCTCTTTCATTCAGGATCCAAATTCGAATGAATGGTCCTGTTTGATGCTCCCGGGGGCTGCCCAGGCCTGTGGAGTGTGGGCTCTAGGCATTTATTTGAAATTAATCTCTCTCTCTCTCTCTCTCTCTCTCTCTGACAGTTTGTATTACAGCATATGTGATATCTGATATTCATGCAATTCCCTTGTGAGGCCAGTTCTCTCAACTAGAGCAAACATGACATGGTGTGATAACGCTAGACACGCTACAGCCACTTTTCTCTTCACAGCTAGCATTAGAGGCCTCTTAATGCTAGCTGTGAAACTGTGATTAGCTGTGATTATCACACATGATGGCTGGCAGACTATGAAATAGTCCCCCCCCTTCTGCTCCTAAGTCTGGAGTCAGAACTCTTGGGCGAGGTGATGCATCTAAATACACATACTGGTTATCAACCAGAGCACATGTTGTCACGGGCATTTCTAACACATTATTAAACGTATAGCTCTAAAATCCCACAAACATCACCTTTTTCCTGTTAAGTCTTGAGTCCCCTAAGGCAGTGGTGCTCAAATGCGGTCAAAATGAAAGTGTCTCTGCATGTATCCCTTATTCATTTAATGAAAACAAACTAGCTTACATTGTTAGCAATAGTTGTAAAGATATAATATCTATCTGCAGACTTGGGAGACGGCATGAGACTTGCTCCCGTAAAATAGAAGGGATTAGGAAAGGTAGAATACATAGGCTGAGACGGAAAAGGAGATAAATCTAGGAAGAGGTGGAGGTAGCGTACTCAGCCTTTGGGACACTGTACAGTGTGTGCCATGAAGCTAAACACCAGGGTGTCTGTAATGGTGGCTGCAGTCATTGTACTGCCGCTGGATCCATCTAGGCTGTCCACTGGCGTCTGATAGGACCTTTGTTTGGTATCAGAGAAGCGGCTCTTCATTCACAGTGGAATCCAGGCATGCTGTGACACGATGGCCTGCCTGTCTTTCAGTTTATCTCTCTGTTTATCTCTTTGTGCTTGTTGGTTGATTTCACAGTTCGTTTTAAAACAATTCAATTTGGGAAGCCAGTATAAATAAACCCGGTGTTATCAATTGTGTTATTAACCGCACACACATTAGTGACACACATGTAACATTTTTGTCATAGTAATGGAAAAGACTGTACCCAACCTCCCCCAGGTTTATTATGCAGCACAGTTGTTTCCTGCTACACCGTAAAGGTGGAAGTGCGGTTCTTGTGTTTGGCTACAAAGTGCCTTTTGTCAAACAAGCCCACAACCACACAACACCTGCAGGTTGACTGCATTGGCAGATAAGTGTTTGGCAAGATATAAGGAATGGACCTGCGTGGGTCACAATGCTTTTGTCAAGGCCACAAGCTGATTCTGAACATTCTGGTCCGTTTTGTATATATTCATTGAGTCAAACGTGTGATGCTTGCCTCCATTATTTGGTGAGCGGTGAAGGGGTCCACCTTCTCATTGCTGTGTCCTCAGCGGCCAAATAAAATAGATTTCCATTTTCGAAAGGTTGGTGGTAACACCCAGAGCCATGTAAAGAGAGAGTCGTGTCATCTCAGTTCACTCCAATGGACCGTTTTTTCCACAGCAATGGCGGATCGTGGAGCCTCAAAATAGTTCCTGGAAGTTTGACGAAAATACTAAAAGTACCCTATAAATTATATTGTAAATGTAAATTGGTGCATTTATTTACTAATAATTACCAAAAATGAAGTTATATATCTAAATATATTGATTCAAATTGCCCACCAAGCACTTCCTGGAACTTTTCTGCCATAGGTTTTGCCTCTCCGTGAACCATGTGACCGTTGAAAATTTCAATCGTTCGTTGGCGTAACTCCCTCTTTCCATGGCTCTGATAACACCCAAATGACGTTAGTGAGATAACCTAGAAATTATTCCTAGTTCTTGCCCTGACTGTGGCCCGCTAATAACCTGACATGCTGTTGGTAGCCATGCATCGAAACAGTTAGTAAAACATACTTGGCAGTTGATCGGATGAACCGTCTGCTCCCTTTTGCTCGGACACATTCAAAATGATTCCTAGACTTTCCAGACTGATTCTCACGGCGAAATGAAACTGCAGCTCAGGGCTCGTGCTAGCCTCGCGACACCATCCCTCTAAGGCGGTGAGACATTTCTTCCCTGTGCTTCCCAGCTTGATCTGGAGATGCAGGACGCTGGAGAGGACATGAAGCTCTGCTGGGGGGTGTCTCAGCTGGAGACTAGGAACCTGCAGCTCACTCCTGAATTCACCCAGGTAACTCGGGGACAGGGCTCCACCACTGCATCCCTAACACACGTTAGCCAAGCCTGGCAACAGGGCGGGCCTATTAAGCAGGGACACCTGGACTTCAATATTTCTATATCTTCCAGCTAGAGATGTCACGATACCAGAAATGTAGTAGTCGATACCAAAACCACTGAAATTTCACAGTTCTCAATACTCATTTCGATACCACGGGACGGAAAAAAAAAAAGAAGAAAATTAAAATTTTAAATATATATTGTGTGTATGTGTGTACTTCCTGATAATCCGCCTGGAACGCAAAGTAGCCTACTAGCTATCTTTCTTTTTGACGAGTGGAGACGAAGCTGCAGCTTTACTTCCACGGTACAGGGGAAGTGAAGCTTCCAGGTTGGATTTCCGGTACCTACGGTACTGTACAAAAAGGAGTACCCTCATGCTTTCAGAACTTTGGTACCAAAGTATCGGTTCTCGTGACATCCCTACTAACTATTGTTTGTGACCCTAACCCCAAAGCATAGTTCATAGTTCAGGTGATATCTGCTGTCCTGACTCTAGATTCTTATGCAAATGAACCGAAAAAAAAAAAAGCAAAGCTTAACCAAGTTGCTTGCCAAGGCCAAGGCCAGCCAAGCTAAGGCCTCGGGACCACAGCAGGACCAAGGGGTTTTGCAGGTTGAACCATGGACTTTGCCTTTTGAATTCACTTTGCCCAACCCAATACCACCGCTCCCAGTCAAACAAATCATCGTCTGGCTCTCTCATTCAGGGCCGCGTCAAAGGCTCCAGTGTGTCAGAAGTGTCAGAGAAGATAAGGCAGCTGTTGTTCAGTGCGCGGCCCTCTGTGTGGCTGAGGTGCAGGCCTGCTCAGCCCTCCGAGGTCAAGGTGAGCCCACACACACACACGCTTGAGCCAAAGATACTGGAACAATAACGAGATGGAGCACTCCGATGCATTTCTATGGAATGGAATGCTTTCCGCCTGTTTAAGTGGGCGTGTCACCAACAGCATTTTGCTGTTAGTGTAATATACTCAAAATACCCATTGACGCCCCCAGAGAGAAATAATAGGCAATACCATGGTAAAAGGACACTCCTTTATCCCTCCCGATTGACTTGAAACGCTGGGTCGTTCTGGTCTGCATAAATGGTGAATAGCTTCCAAAACTCAAGTTGCTTGCACCCTCTGTTATATTCCAGTCTCTCTGCTTGAGCGCTACTGCATGTTTGGTGTACATGCTAGTTAATGGCATGTGTTCTTGGCACTTTGACACTAGAATAACATGACTTAGATCCGGCTCACGCCTGGTCCTCTGTTTGTTTTGGCACCGCGCCAGTTCCATAGGAACAAACCGGTACTCCTAGTTCACGTGTTCAAACAATAATAGCTTAATATTCATATTTTGTTTCCTAATTGACTTTCTATTTGTTTGTCAATATTCATCTGTGTTGTCTTATTCAGTCATTTTATGTTGCTCTGTGTCTGGGTTCATAAAACACCATGCTACCGCACGATGTACGTCCCGTCTGAAGAATCCAAAATAAACCCGTAGGATCATAAAAATTAAGTTTGTATTGTTTGTTTTTTTCTTGGCGGTCTCCCTAAGCAGGAGATGCAGAACAAGGTGGTCTCTCCCCCAAAGCCCCCCCGCGCCCATGACTGGAAGCTCCTTGTAAAGAACCTCAGAGTTGCTCTCAGACAGCAGGACGAATCTGCAGGTACAGTAAGACACCACTCTCTGACTGGCCTCTGATATTATCACTTGCAGATGGAGGCCATTGTGCTTCCAGTCCATTCATTCTTCACTCACGACGTAGACAGATATATCTAGCTGTTTGTGTGGGTAGTGAGTCAGCGGAACTACAAACTTGTGTGTGTATATACTGTAAATCTTCTACGCAAATAGAACAAACTATTACAGGATACACAGAAATAATATGAACTTGCTTGTTTCTCCTGATGCTGTAGGGATCACTGGGCTGCCATTGTTTTGACTATTATATAGATTTTAGGTTGAAATGCTGCATACATTAATTCATGTACCTAAATGGTTAAGGAGGTTTGGCGTCATAGTTATGTGCAATATGTTTGTCAGTTTTCACTGTATGTTGTAACATATGGGCACGCCAGAAAAGTAACTTTGGTCCAGACCCCGTAAACCTCACAGTGGCTCAGAATTATTCTCAGTGATTCAAATAACCATAAACATTTAGCAAATGTTTTTCCATTTTTTAATGTGTCCTATAATGTGAACAATTCAATTACAAAAAAACTGCACTGCACTGCTTGCAGCAATCTCTTTGGCCCAGGACGCCAATCTCTGTGTGATTGGTGTCGTAGGCAACTTGACAGAAAACACAGTTGCAGCATGGCGAAATAATAACCAACAAAGAAACGCACGTTAAACGCCAAGCTATATGCTACCCCCACACAACTGTGAACAATCAATATATAGCACGTCTGGGGTGTGCTTGGGACACATGCTGGCGAGAAAAATGGCTTTGAATTGTCCAATGACATAATTATTCCCCATTTGCATTAATAGCGATTTACTCACCAGTCCATTAGAAACTTTAGTCAGCATCAAGCATAATCAATTTACGGTTGCTATGGTACTTCTTCTGATTAATCTGATGGAAAGCAACACTCCAGTGCAGTGACATGTAATCTGTAACTACGTCTTGTATGAACAAACTAGGTTATAGTTTCATTAGAACAATGTTGTGGTGTAATTAGCAGATCCACCTCAAATCATTTTTCTACAGCCTATATCATGTCTTGAGCATATTAGCCTACTAGAGCCTAATGCTGTGGCTCCATGGAACACGGCAGACCGGATATCGTGTTAGCGGACGAGAGCAGGACGGCACAATCATTTGTGGCGGTCAAAACAATAGAGACGCCAACAATGGCAAACGCCATGCAGTTGAAAGTTAAAATAGTTTAACTTTTTGCCGTCCTCCGCCACTGCATTTACAACCAGATGTTCGTAGCTCCCTCACACACGGAGAAAACATATACAACGAGAAGGTAATACTTTTGCAACAACACTAGAATACTAGATACAATACAAACATAATAACTAAGCTTTGAGATTTTAGCCTTTGTGTGCCTTCATTATGAGTTTTGAAGGGTTTGTGATAAGAGAGAGCATGGCTGAATTGCCGTTTGCGTCATACATTTTTCAGTAGCCCGCCTGCTCAGAGAGCTGACGGTGTCCTCTGCTGTGTTTTACAGGCAGTATGAATCCCCTGTGTGTGCTGCAGTTAGATGACCCTCCACAGAAGTTCTCCACCCCGGTCCTGAGGACCACCAACACGCTTTCCTGGGATCAGCCGTTTATTTTGTACGCGTTGATTTGAAGCACTTACATTTTTTAGGCTGTTTACCAAGTATCCTTGAGGACTGAGTGATATGTCGCTAGTATAATAATTAGCTGTATGGTTGCTTACGATTGCTGGTGTATGACCTAATCGGCTATTGACAAATGTACTTAATGTAAATCGCTTTGGATTAAAAAAGCTTCTGCTAAATGCAGTAAATGTAAATGTTAAAGGGCCGCTCCTTAATTTGTGTGTGGATTTACTCTTTTGATTGCACCCAGCAACCCAAAAACACAGTGCGTGCCCCACCCACTGCTGAGCGCTGAGTAGATTCCTTCTGTCCTGACACTGTTTTCTACCCCTCCCTCCTACTTCCTATAGACACCCACGTTTGTGCACAGTTGTGTTAAATAAAAATAAAAAAAAATAGAAATTCTGCGGCCTTTTGGGGGCTATAATGCAAACAGCAGCAAGTGGTCTAATCTGTAACTCTTTTCTGTCACCAGTGAGTTGAATGGCCGATCCAAAGAGCTCAACATTATGCTGCTGAATGACGGACAACCTCAAGAAAGTACGATTGTCGTGTCTGTTTTTCATGAGTTAGTTGTGAGGGATTTATTTCTATTCTAACTGCCACCTGTTTAGCTAACTGCCGAGTGTGCTTATGCTCTCTCTACCAGGTACGTTAGTGGGCCAGGCTACAGTGCCTTTGGACCTCGTTAAGAAGCACCCAAAGGGGCAGCAGACGTTTCCACTCATGACCAAGGACCTGGAGACTGGCTCACTGACTACTGAAGTACGTATTGAATGCACGTGTGACCTACAAATGCACGTTAACACAGCGTGGGTCTTTAATGGGGCAATCATGTCAGGATTTTGTTATATTACATTATATTTATAATGGGATTTTATATTCTCATTAAAGGTATAGTCAGTGAATGTAAGCGTATTCTAAGAATATCTACTTGTGAGCTGACCTGATCGGTCTGTGTGCGAGCTTTCTCCAGAATAACGTTTAGTGCCGTTTATACAGTAGCTACTGCGTATCTATATACTGTATATCCTTATTCTTTTCAGGGGTCAAGGACATAACATTGTTCTAACCCTTGAGATTAAAGGTATAGTCTGCTATTGCAAGCTAATTGTAAGATAATACACTTTTTGTCAAATTCACAAAATATCACCTTGCATTTTGCTATTTTACGCCACTTACATACTGGATGCGTAGTTTCCCTATGCTGCAGTTTTTACACAACCATGCACAAGCATGGTGATGCTAGCTTGTCCCATGGCAGGCCCTAGTAAGCTAATGTAATGAAACTGACACTGCTCCAGGTAAAATGTGGTTATTAATTCAGCAGGAGTACAATTTTAGCCAAAATGAACCACAGCTTTATTTTAGGTACAGCCAGTTCATATTTACGCAAGCATTTCACTGCATGCATTGGATTTTTTTCATCACGTGCGCAGCCCTTAACCTGACACTACGCAATATTGCAAGCTCTACGCTGCGCTCCGTAGGAAATTAATGGAATTTCTGTGAAAATGTAAGCAACTACGCATCCAGTGTGCAAGGGGCGTTGCCTTTCTCTGTGTGTGCTGAACGCGTTATCCAGTTACTTCTACACAGCCCTAGCTCCATAAATAGGAACAAGAATAAAATGGTGAACACCGCTCACGACAACAATGGCCTTGGCTTCGCAATGCGTGTCAATTTTGGTGGTGGCGGAGCTTCTAAGGGTGTTTGTTTTGATTAGACCTTGAAGTTAGCAAGTGTTCTCGAGAATGATTGATTGACCCTGCCTTTAACCTGACCCCCCCAAACCCCTCCAGTTTACCTACCTGGAGCCGAGTGAGGTGCGCTCCTGGCAGCCCCCTACACCGGCCCCTACTAAGAGGGTGGAGATGGACCGCACGGTCATGCCCTGCGGCACGGTGGTCACAACCATCACCGCCGTGAAGAGCAAGCCGGGCCGCCCACCGCCCGTTGCGCTCAAGCTGGGTACGCACACCAGAGAGGAAACCGCACACAACGATGCAGGAATAACAACAAAGCGGGAATGCTGCCGGTCTCCTGAGTGGGCGTGTCACTTAAAGCATTCTGCTGTGGAGGCCGACGCAGGCAGCGCACAGACAGCTATATCTACCACGCATGGCCTGAAACAAAGTCAATTTACCCCAAAACAGTTTGCTGCAGAAACACTGTTATGGCCTCAGATTATAGTTACAGTTATAGTACAGTTATATATTCAAAATACCCATTAACCAGTATACCCAGAGGGCAATATTATGGTGAAATCCGTGGAACTTCCCAATGACTTGCATGGAACGCTGGGTCGTTCTAACCTGCATAAATACCCCCCCCCCCCCCCCCCAACCCCCTCCCACCCCCCCAGTCCTTCAAAAGAATTGCCGTCCGTTGAACCCTGTCAGTTTAGTCTGTCTGCCGCACCCAGCAGCACATGCATGAATGCGCCCAAAGTCCCTATAGGCCTGTCTGGCCGCTCAGCAGCCATCTTAGGTAGACCGTATCTGAGTGATTGGGGAGAGAGCCCTAATGGCATATGATCACCAGTCAAATCTTATGAAAAAACATCACTTAAAACCTGACTGCCTTAAAATTCAGTTTAAAAAGCATATTTTATGTCCGACTTTGTCATCGTGTTATAGAGGCCCTACTGGGTGCTTGCTTCTAGCCATTCTCTGACTACATTGCTAATTTCTGATATAATTTCATATGTAATCCAAGCACCTCTGTTCTTTGTTTTCATAGCCTGTTCGGCCGCCGTGCATGCTTGTTACCGGATGCCTGTGTGTGTTTGGCCGTGCGTGCGTGCGTGTGTGTGTGTATAGCCCACAAAGCCCACAAAATTTGTTCTGGTCTTTTGAGCTCTGGCTTCTACTCAAAGATAGCCCCAGTTCTTTGCTTTTCGTCGTAAATAATATTATTATTATTATTATTATTACAATTTAAATTTTTTCAAATGTTAAATATTATATTTTATTCAGAGCCCACGCCGAACTCTCCGCTTAGCCGGGCCAAACTTTCGGAGCGGCGCGTCTCAGAGCAGCCTGCTGCGCTGGGCGGGGCCGTCAGCAAGGCCCTATCCTCCTCGGACACGGAGCTGCTGGTGCTCAACGGCACCGACCCCGTGGCCGAGGCCGCCATCCGGCAGCTCAGCCAGTCGGCCAGGCAGACGCTGAAATCGCCTGTGAGGAAGAGCACCATCATCATCTCTGGCATTACCAAGGTAACCTGAAGTGCCAGGTGGTTTGTTACTAGGGCTGTGTATTTGCAAGAATCTGGCGAAACGATACAGGGACCACTAAGGGTGTAACGATTCACAGATACCCATCGGAAAAACGGTTTTAATACTAATGATACAACTACGTCGATTTGCCAAAACTTGGATGGATGTAAATATTAGATTAACTGGTCGATGCACCGATTCTAAAGTTAGAAGTATTTACGCTAACTTCCTGGAACTATTTGGAGGCTCCACGATCAGCCATTGCTGTGAAAGAACGGTCCATTGGAGATGGCGCAACTCTGTTCTTTCCATGGCTCTATTACAACCTAGCCTAGGCTACATATCTTAAAATAACCATAGGATGTAATGTAGCCTATGTACAATGTGGTATAGTCTGTTTAGTGTAACTCAAATATTAACTTAATATTGTGATTGTAAGAGTGACTAGTACTCTATTATAGTTAATCTTTAGTCAAGGGGGGACAAATGCCTAATTCTATACTTTAATATTCTATCCACTTAATGCTTATTTAAGTGTATATTGGAAAATATAAAATGTCATCGTATCACACTGAATAACATCGTTCCATATTTCAATGTATCGTGTATTGTCCCTTTAAAATTAAACCACAGTCTGGTGTGTCGTCTCCCGCCCCCCCCTTCCCCTCCCAGGCACCGTTGTCTCAGGACGACGAGGTGGCGCTGATGGCCGACTACGCCGCAGCCATGGATGCGTCCATGTCCAAGGACAGCTCCTCCCAGGGCGCCAGCGCGGCCGTGGCGTCGGGCCCCAGCAGCAGCGCCCCGGAGGCGTCAGAGCAGCCCCAGGAGGGCCCTGGAGGCATGGGTCGCCCCCCCGATGACTGGGGGGACCACACGGGAGAGGAGCTGGACAACACCTCCCTGTCCATGTGTGTGTCTGAGGCCAGCTGCAAGAAGAGAGGTGAGGGAAAGTACATGGAGCACATGAAGCCTTGAAGGACAGCTGTCAGTCATTCTCGAGAACGATTGCTATCTTCCAGCTCAAATCAGAACAAGCGCCCTCTGAAGCTCTGCGCCCCCACCCCCACCCCACACACACACACACACACACACACACACACACACACATTGAAGCGCATTGCGAAGCCAATCGGCTTTGTTGTTCTGAGCGGTGTTTGCCACTTTGTTTATGGAGCCAGGGCTGAGTAGAAGTACTAGATTATTTTTTACGTACGCACACAAAGAATGGTAAAATAGCGAAATCCAAAGAGATATTTGGTACATTTCTGTTTTGGTTTACAATAGCTGACTAAACCTTTTTAAAGGAATACTGTTCAGCTGTTCAGTTGTTCATTCCATGGTAGTGGGACAGTTGTCCTAATAATAATAATAATAATAATAATAATAATACAATCTTATTTTCATTATATTCTTAAAGGTACAGTCAGTGATTGTAAGCTAATACACTTTTTCTCATATGCACCGAATATCTCCTCAGCCTGCTAGCTGCACATTCTCTGTGCTGAATAATGATCCCGTGTTTCTATACCGTCCTGGCTCCGTAAATAGGAACACAAACAAAGTAGTAGACTGCACCACGCAACACTACAACCTAACCTTCTCAATGCATTTCCAATGTGTGGGGCGGAGCTTCTGAGGGAGCACCCTATGACATAGAAGAGATTCGACTGGCTATACTTTAAATTAGGTTATGGTTATGACGAGCTGCCTCAACAGCAATGATGCAGCTCGTTTTCATTGCTATTCTGTTTCTGTTCCCCTCCTATTGTCTCAACCTTCCCTTTTTGAACTTTCTCGCCTGCCGTCTTAGAGGAAAACAGTGCTAAGCAGACATTATGTCCAGATGAGTAAGTTATTTCATAAGGTAACCATGACGTAGTAAAAAGTAGATTACTTGCAACAGTTTTGTACGCCAAATAATTCCATATTGTTCAGCCCTTTAATTTAGGTTAGTATGGTA
>JAODOY010033048.1:11229-21790 GCA_025399855.1 Forbesichthys papilliferus | reverse complement strand
CTTTTCCCATAACCTTTGTGATTTAAAAATATCGAAATTAATATCGATATTGCAATTTTCATGATCAATATCGCAATGTCACATTTGATCAATATCGTGCACCCCCAGCGCTGGCATGATTCGAGCATGTCTACATGCTAGGTGCACTTCAAGAGGAGAAGGGAGGAGAATAGAGAAGGTCACACACTGGGACTGGTCCACTGTATATATTCACCGCAGCCAACACAAACAAACTCACTAAACCAGCGACACAGAAAGTCCGTATTGCTGCCCCAGCTTACAGTTAATGTTGTGTAGGGGGAGGGCTACAGACCTGTGCGACTAGAAGAAGGACAATGAGAAGGGAGGGGGTAGAGGAGGGTGCTTTGTTAGAGGGCTGGCTTTAAACACGAGTGCATATCTGGACAGAAATCAAAGCGTGCGCCTCTAACAGAATGACAAACACTTGAGGTGGGTGAGACACGCAGCCTTGTTTACATATTTATAACCGATGTTTGTAGCCACAAAGTGCTTGTATGTCGCTGCGTACTTATTAGGAGGTCATACAAACTGGATCAATATGTAGAAAACTGTGGATTTAACAGAACTCGCTGGTTTGGACTAGGTTCATCGACCTCTGCTCATTCTGACTGAATGAAATATGATTAAAATACCTTCCAGAGAGATGTTTGAGTACATAGTCTGCCGTACAGGCGTTCTGCATTCAGGTCTGAATAAGGTACTTGTAGGGGAAGAGACTATAAATAGTCGATGAGAGATGGCGAGTGTGGCTAGACAAATTGAGCTCAACAAAAAGAATGGGAAGAGATAGAGAACACAGAAACAGATAAACAGAGAGCCAAGGCAGCGATAAAGGACAGAAATAGGAAGTTGTTGATTTGAGAGAACAGCAGAATGGACGCCAGGGGAACTAATCAATCCAGGATAAAAAGACCAGATGTCTGGCTGTCTGTCCACCTCATGTCAGAGTGTGACAAATCAATCAAATCAGGCAAAAATACACACATGAAGACCGACACACACACACACACACACACACACACACACACAGGAAGTGACATTAGGCTGGGCGATATGGTCAAAAACAGCTCACGGTGGTTGGATGGCGCCTTGCACGATGTGTATATGAATGTGAAGCAATGAGAAGGTCCAGAAGGTTAGAAAAGCACTTTAAATGCAGTCCATTCACATCAAAGATGTGGTGCTACATCTTCTATATCGCTGTAATATAATTATGTCTTACCACATATCGGTGACACAGTGAGATTCCTTTGTGGTGTGGACTGGTGGCTGAGCTGTTGACAGGCCCCATCCATCCATGCTTTACGAGTCTACGTGAGATGTCATAATATTCTAAACGCATTACTAACACATTACTAATCAGAATCTGATCTAAAAGATAAACGACACAATTATGCAGCTATAGCTCAAGCTGCTTCTCTCATTTTGTTTGTGAGAATACTGGCAAGTTAATTGTCTCTCTTTGTACACCTCACTGTTGACCACAGTAGGAGGAACTGAAGTTATTTTCAATAAAAGCTCTTAAAGCTATAGTAGCAGCAGTGCCATCAACTCTTCCTATTGGGTTTTTTTTTCCTTCGGTGCTATGATCAATACAAAATGCTTACAATCTGTCTAGAGAGCTTGTAACCTGTAAGCCTCACCCTATGCTTGAGGTTAGTGGAGAATGGATACAGCAAGGACACCGCCTGGAGTTTGCATGCTAATAGTCACAAGCATGACAAGCTCACTTGCTCTCTTCACTTACATTTGAAGAAAAAATATAAAATATAGCCACATTTTAAATTGCTGCTCAAAACTCTTGGAGCCCACTGAAGCTCACCCACAACTTGCGTGCCCTCTGCTCGCATTATATTGAACTGTAACATAATAGCTAAGCAATTGAAAGGTTTTGTTCTTGACTGAAATTGTCTCAGTGTGTCAGCTCTCATCTGGAACACCCCCTGTAGAGCAGCTGACCTGCTGCTACACCGGTACACCAACTGGAGCACTTTGGTTTGGAATGAAGTGCTTCGGAATTAGAAGAATTGTAACTAAAGGCCACCGCCTAATGGCCGCGTCGTCTGGCGGTGCGTCAAGCGTTCGAAAGGTAAAGCAAAACTGACGGAGGAGCTTAGACACCTGCAGATATTCAATGCAAGTTTATGGCTTGACGCCCAAGAAATAGAACCGCGTTCTAAACCTTGGCATTGAGGCGCATCAGACGCTTCACCAGTGGGCGCTGTTAAAAAGAACTTGTTCTAAAACTTGACGCCTTCAGTGGGCGGTGTCCTTAAGACGACTTGTATGCAAACGGTTTCACAAGCGCTGGATAATGTACTGGCACTGGTATTTTACCGATGTAATGAAAATATATGCTTTATATTTCAAAACATTAACTAAGACAGTTTGTTCGTGACTAAGACATTTAATTTCCTGGTTGCTTGGGCAACAAATATACAAATCAGGGATATTTTTTATTTACTTTTTCCATCTGCACAAACGATTTCCCATGCACAATATTGGTGTAAGATAAGATATTAGCTTCAAACTGATTTTTATACATATTAAAACAAATATATTCACAGGTAGAATTATTAGGGATATGAAGATTTAGGGTGCTACTCGCTTTGATTTATCCAGCGCTGGAAAGCAACACACGTCACCAGTGCACTGGAATGACTCAGGATTAAACCGATCGGGCTGTTTTTACGTCTTGTATGAACAAACTAGATCTTATTGTTGGTTAACGGTTAACCGTGAACATCCCTACGTAGCAGCTTTAACACACGTTTTTAAGTAATGCAATTATAGATTCGGTTATTTTGTAAAAGAGTTAGCCGAAAAATGGATGGAACAAACATTTCTGCCCTCTGTACACTAGGCGCCGTCCGATGTCTTTCCATTACCGTTATTGTTGGAAACACTATGACGAATGCTATGGTCTGATGTTAAAGAACCCGCTCTTGAAATCGGTGTAGGTGAACTCAGTCCTGGCAAAAAGTCCATAGACTTCTCATTGCAAGACCAAGACTATGTGTTAACATCATATAATTCTAGGGTGTTTACTGGTGATTACACTCGTTGCATTACCCCCCCCCCCCCCCCTCCAACGAATGCGAGTGCTCAAGTAATCGCTCGTTTTCTCTGTCGAGTATCGGAGCGGTCAATATGGCCAAATTGCACATCCCTATGTTGTACTAGTCTCTCTCACTTCCCCTCTGGCCCGCTTTCCTTTCCTATACGCTCTACACCTTCTAAACACTCCTCTGTTGTCATGTCCATATATCTTGTCTATTGCAACACAGAAGCAACATAGAAGCAGCAGCCATAAAGCACTGCCTGGTACTGAGGGCTGGTGAAGGAAAGTCATTACCTTGATTAGGCTTTAATGGTCTATCGGGTCAGACCGGCTCGCCTGCTTCTATAAATAGAGCAAAAATGCCATTTTGTTTGGGTGGGTGGAGGTGCACTGGGATTTGGGTGCAGGGTAAAGTTGAACCTGCATTACTACCACTCATTGTCTGACACCTGTGGTTCACAATAATAACAATAACTGTGACTGGATTTAGGAGGGAAAAGCTGTACTCATGCCAAAAAGAAATGCCATTCCATAATATCCCATAGGGCTAAGCCAGAGGTAGCTAAGGGTGGGGAAGAAAGGATTAATAAATCCACGAACATGAAAATATGTTTATTATGGAAAAAGAAGGATTAAAATATAGCATAAAAGCAGCATGGTGTGTGTGCGTGCGTGCTTGCGTGCGGTGTATGGCATAGTTGATTTTAGATTGTCACCATAATAGTATACAGTAAAGACCAGTGCATGTCTGTGTGTACCAATCTGCCAGTGTACGCATGGTTAAGGACTGTAGTCAAGAAAGACCACCTTTGTCGAGTCCAAGACAAGTTTAACACCACGACTAGTCCAAATGACAGACTAAAGCAGGGTTTGACATTAAGCATAGTCAGAAAAAGCTAACGTAGTAGGCTAGTGATTCATGCCTGTAGCCTATCATTTGTCCCCTTGACAATGAGCTGTAATACAGGAATACTAGTCACTTTCTTACAATCACAGACTATCATATTGTATTTCTCAGAGGAGGTAGCGATAAATTAGCCTACATCTTATGGCATTCCCATGTATCCTAGAATAGGTTGGGGAGTAGGCTAGTGTCCATCATATCAACTAATGTACTGTAATTAACCTTAGTTATAAAAATAATTTGAGTTGAATATTAACTTTAATCTGTTCTGTGCTACATGTGCTACAATCAATCCTAAGTGAGACTTATTTTCTAGCGATTTGATTATTTCCGGATATTATTTCTCAAGCCGATAGGTCTGTATCCTCAAAGCGAGAACCTCTGGTGCCTAAACTTGCAGTTCATCGAATGGCCACTTGAGGCTGGCTGCAAAAGGAAGCCAATTCCCATAGACTCCAATGTTATAACGTCTGACTTTACAGCTAAATAAATACAGGTTTAAAGTCTAGTTTAAAAAAAAAAAAAGTTTTGTATATTACCCATACATTTATACCATATAACGGATAGGGGGCTTTGCAGGCGGAGTGAGGTACTGCAAAAATGGTGTCGGCCATCGCCCAGCACAGCAAGATGCTCAAATCCTTACATGAGAAAAGCTATGGGTGACGTCACAGAGGGTTTGTACAGTCTAGACACCCAGGGGAACCTTGCGGAAAAAACAACTTGCATCAGAGCTCAGAATGAACCGATCATGGTGTACTACTGAATAAGAAGCTGACAAGTCAATGACAAGTGAAACGCCCATGGCAATAGTTTGATCATTTAAATGGGCCAATATTTACTGTATGTACATTTAAATTCCACATCATTTTACACGCCCATTTTCACAGTCCCTTTTTATCCACTCTGTTTTTGTTTTTCCAACTCCCTTTGTGTTTCGTGACAGAAACACGCTAGCGATACGGAACACTTAATATCAGAGGAGAGGCTGCCGGCTCTTAATTCTCTATGCAGGAAAAACCCTGTACTTGTCGAGTCCAACTAGAATATTTAGCGAGTCCTATGGCCGAGTCAAGTCCGAGTCCAAATACCAACAAGTCCGAGATCATAGAAAAAGCGCCTCGAGACTTGTGCTGCAGAAATGCCAAGTCATATGTTGCAAACACGACAAATGGGAACAAACGTGACCCAGGGGCCTCGTCACGTACTGACAGAGGTGAACACCTCAAGGGAGTGTTTAGACTGACAAAGAATAGGTGCGTGACAGCCGATGGAAAGAGAGAGGAGGAGAGCTGAGAGACTGAAACGAGATAATAGTGCCATTCATCCCTCTGCAAGATGTGCTGTGAGCTCAGCCCACACTTGTGTGTGTGTGTGTGTCCATGGGAGACACACACACACACACACACATTACAGAGGATTTCTTATGGGAGTGGGAGAGAGAGAGAGAGAAAGTTAATATTCTCCTCACACCCGTTGTCTTGCACACAGCCTCATTCAGCTGGCATTCCGGCAGCGGATGAGATTTGGGTCAAGAGGTCTGGCCGGTTCTAAACGTAGGGTACGTGTGAATTTCAATCAGCCCCACCTACTGTACCCCTCCTCTGACTGTGCATCTTTAAACAACAGACGTTAAGAGAGAGAGTCCAAGAGCATACCACATGAGATGAATCATAAACAGTCATGCAGGGTGGCACGGGCGCACGTGCACACACACTCCACTAACGGGACTGCTTGGTAATGAATAAATCAGCATAGTAACGGCATGTCAGCTGGGACGTGCCGTGGACGTTCGATAACAGCAGGAAACGCTGCTCGTCATCATATCATGATTTTCGGGCCGCAGGGAGCTTAACTGCCCTGCAGCAACGCCTCCTACTACTGGAGGTTAGGAAATTATATTCTGGGCCGCTTAGGGAGGATGGAGAGCCGACGTATAGTAGACTGCGGCTGGCAGATTTTCTCAGAAGAGCAGCGCAGAAAAAGGTAATGTACGCTCTCTGGAGCGGAGGAAGCTAAAACCAAGGTGTCAGCAGTGTGAAGGTATTTCGTGCTTCCTACGCCAACAAGTTCGACGGCTACTTGCGATATCTGCAAAGCCAATGTATCAAGGGGTGGTGGTAGCACTGCGAAATATAGCCGGTTATTCATTTTACATCGGTATCGGATCAGTACTTGGCATCGGCCGATACCCAAAGCCCAGGTATCTGTATCGGGACTGAAAGAGTTCGGTGCATCCCTACATAGAACTAGATGTATGGAGCGCACCAAGAATGTCCAGGTTGTGGATACGCTGTATAGATGCTGCCTTCTCCCCCTCAGAGAGCCTGGTCAGCCTAGCATGACCCTGGGGCAGCTGTGGGTGAGTTATCTTAGTCAGGGATAGGAACAGGAAGAGGCACATGTGACCAACCCATCCTGTATGCCTCCTCTTTATTAACACCAATGTTTTGACATATTGTTTAGTTTTATGTTTCAAATCTATGGGATTGAGATTAATGCATTCATTTCATGAAAGGACTTGGAGACAATATTGGATGGGCTATCCTTTAAAAAACAAAAAGGTATACAGACATATTTTAATACACTTACTAGTCTATAAGTGCATGTTGAACCCATTGTTTGTAGTGAAATTTGTATTTGACCTCTTAATCCAGAAAATCGCAACCATGTTTTCCAGTGGGAAGGTTTTAAATGGACACATTATGCAACCAAATGCATCTCCTTGTGTTGTTTCACATTGTAATATGATTTAATGGAGCCCCTGGATGCCTGGCTTCATATCAGAAAACTCTGACTGACTACAGGAAGTACTGGAACTTAAACAAATGGGGTGTGTGTGTGTGTGGTGCACACAATACTTTGTTTATGTGCCAGCAGTGTTCATGGGAGGAGCAGATAATTATGAATGGCATCATTGTCAAAGAGTCTATCTTTTAAAGAGAATTCAGTAAATGCTTATGTGTTTTGGGTTCCCGGCTTTGTCCATTGTGAACTTTGTGCTGCCACAAATAGCTCCTGAGGGCTCATGCAACAGATTTCCCTAAGGGGAGCAAAGCTCTGTATACTACACACTAAATCTGCCTCAGCCTTGTAACGAAAAGCCCTGGAAAATGATAGGGTCAAAGGACAAGGCAACAAACAAACCAGCACCTGAAAGGTACGATTTAGTAGTAGTAGCTGATATTGTATACAGCACAAATAACAGTCCAAGAAGTGTCTTGTTGTTAGTTACAGTCTATTACATCCCAGGTTACATACATCAAAGTGAAATGGAGATAGGGCTGCGTGTTGGATGATAGTCTTCTTTATCTAATTGTTGAATAAGACACAAACCCACCCCTCCCAGGTCAGGTGTAAACATTTAAAATAATGTAAATGCCTGTAAATACAATTAGCAGGCCAAGCACATAATGAGTAATAAGCATTTTATCCCGAAATGCTCTACGAACAGGGGGCTTATTTATTGGCCAATAGTGCCAATAAGCATCACCAAGTGGAGAGTTAATGAGGCCCTTTGTGGCTATGCAGGCACAGCTATGCTCAGCTACAATACAGCCTATCTAGTCTGTAGCGCTGGGCTACATTACTGTAAAAGGCCAGAGATAAAAGGAAGGCCGACATTCAAAGCAGACAGCTACCGGTATCGGTTTACCAAGTTAACAGAAGAGAAAGGGAAACAGAAACACAGATGGAGGCAGATGACTCCAGACCGACTCCCCATATGGGCCAATGTGCCGTTTGTTTCTGAAGCCAATCTCCAGCTTCAAGGTTGTTACAGAATATGGTCGAATTTGGCCTTACATTCAAACTGGGTTTATACTGGGTAACCTGACATGCCTGATGAATTGTTGGCACAACTCCATCTGGGGAGCCGTACATTGAAACCGTTAATGGCAGGTGCTGGGCAGTTGATTTGGCGTTCTCGCTGTCGGCACAGCTAAACCACGCCTGTATGGCCATCAATACGACGCTGACTAGTAAGTTCAGTTGCAACTCGGACACATTTACAATGATTGATAGGCTTTCCAGACCGATTCTCACGGCGTAATTCAACGGAAGCTCGCGGGATCAGGATGGTCCCCCCAGGCTACACACCGGGGGAGGTAGGAGAGAGTTTAGGGTCTAAAGCGGTACAATATTCCTCACTTCCTTACGTGTTGCACAGTGGCCTTCCTCTAAACTCAACACAGTGCCACACACACACAATAAGGGTGAGGGAGTCATTTTCCGAGATGTCAGTTGAAGTGTGTCATGGTTCATCTGGACTAGAGAGATAACAGATGCAGTGTTGTTGCACTAAGGACTGATCACATACCACTGTTTTCCCCTCACAGATGTTTCTTTATGAGTCTTACTGGAATCAAATCTCATGGAAATTTGAAATGTGAATGACTGGCAAAAGCTGTAGGATTTGCTCCATTACCAGGCGGTATCTTGGCACAAATCCCCAACTCTGATGTTGTGTAAATCATGCACAGATGTCCACAGCAGATTTGTAAAGAAAATTGACGAAAGGCATACTGTACATCTCATGCGATTGAGATGTCCCTGCTGCTACTGCTAGCCTGGCAAAACCACCCCAATATCACCCTCTATGGCATGCTTGGCTCTGAATATCAGTCTGGAAACTCTCAACTGAAAACTGTTTGTCAGCTGGTTAGTGAATCAGAGGCCAATTAGTGGCCAGAGGGGTATTTTACTTAGTGTCAAAAGTAATTATGTGTTTATGTTTGAGAGTTGTCCAATAGTCTGCTCGCACCCGTGTTAGAAAGTCAGTCAATCGTTTGTTCTGATCAGCTGAAGGTGGCCCAATCATCTAATAATCATATGATTGACACCTACTCTACCCAGCACCTTGCTCGGCACGGGACAATGTCCAGACGGAGGGGGGTGGCATGGTGATGTGGGGTGGGAGACTATCTCAGTGGCGGGTGTGACTGTAGCAGATGACAAGCGCGCAATGCAGCCTTCCTCACACAATGATGTGCCTCACCTACCGGGTTCAGCGGAGAGGAAAGTCGTGTGTGGTAGAAGGAGCCATGTTTTTGCTTCAATGCTGAACAGCAGAGCCATGGAAATAACAGAGTTACGCCAACGTAAGTTTGACATTTTCAACGGTCACCTGGTTCATGGAGAGGCAAAACCATGGCACAATAATAGTTCCTGGAAGTGCTTGGTGTGCAGTTTGTGTGTGCGTGTATGTATGTATGAATGTATATTTATTAATTTTTTGTGATTAGTAGTCAATAAATGCACCAATTTAAAATAAAATGTCTAAGGTACTTTTAGTATTCAGGCTAACTTCCGGGAACTATTTTGAGGCTCCACGATCCGCCATTTCTGTGAAAAAACGGACCATTGGAGTGAACGGAGATGGCGTAACTCCGTTCTTTACATGGCTCAGCTGAAAAGTACAGCCAGCCAGCATGATGTTAATGGACATGGAAAGAAGATTAAAAATGATTAAGGCAGAGGGGGCATGGGGGTAAGGTGCTGGGGGATAAAAACCCATTTTATAATACAGACGATTATCCCTATTTACTGCGTCTACTGGCGATTATGGCAAAATGGCGCCCATTTACACAGTGGGGATGGGGGAAAACAAGTAAAGCCGTGTCTACTACTAGAAGTCACATGACTAATGAAAATTATGATGGGAGTATATTAGTGTAGACGAGATGTCCCAAGCTTTGAGGTCACCGCAGGATGTGTGGATGACAAAGATCGACGGCAGAGATTGTGGCCAACGAACGACGACACCGTCAGAACCATAATTTAGCTCTGCTGGATTTCTATATTCAGATATGTGAGATATTTCATGGCATACATAAATTACTGTACCTTGCTGCATTAAAAAAAAAAAGGTGCTCTGCAGTGTGAAAAGCGCCACTGCTCTAAAATTAAACTGCTGTGAGATTCAAGGGAAACACTTGAAAAAGTGTACATTGCTATATGTTATGGAATGGAAAGTGATGCGATTAAAAACAATTTAAAAAAGGCATTTCATTAAAGCTGAAGCACGCATTCGTTTGATATGCTATTATTTAAACTGTGGTTTATAGCTAACAAAAGGAAACCAAAAAGGTTAAGTAGATGGCAGTATTCGGGCCAAATATCAAACCATTTCACCACAGAGCATTTCTCAGTGGCTCAGTGTGTGCATCCGATTTCTTTCTGTTCTCCTTTTGCTCTCTGCTTCTGTCTGCCTTCCCGTTACGTGTTTTCTCCCCATCATCCAATCACTAAGGAGCATTTATATTCAATTGACTTACAATATTAAAACACCTTGACTGCAAAGGGCTTCAGGTTACTACCCCGATACCAAAACGCAACAAGTGATCAGTACCTAAAATATACTGCATAAAAGCTATGAGTCACTGGGATTCTGCTTGTTAGATGTGCCACCACCACCCAGGCAATTCATTCTGCTACATTAATGGCTGCAGCTTGACACACAGTTAGAAGGTACAGTCAGCCAATCTTGCTCCCTAAGCCTCCCGCAAAGTCATCTCTCTCTCTCTCTCTCTCTCTCTCTCTCTCTCTCTCTCTCTCTCTCTCTCTCTCTCTCTCTC
>JAODOY010033048.1:0-11219 GCA_025399855.1 Forbesichthys papilliferus | reverse complement strand
CCCCCCCCCCCCCCCCCCCCCCCCCCCCCAATCCTTGACTGCTCTCACATGTATAGCCCCTGGGGCTGACAAAACAGACAGTCCGCTGTTGAGGGAGGAAAGGAGGTGCTCCCATTAGAAGCCATGCCACTCCCACAACATAACACATGATCACAACATACACAGGCTATCACAGAGGCGCCGTGGCATCTCTGCCCCCCCAAAAGTGACAACAATCGGGTTATAAACCTCTTAAACAACGTCACCAAGTTCGGCAGGGTGAGGAAGAGTGCTTGAAATGGTATTAAAAGACCAAGTACTTCTGCGTTAAATTATTGAAATTATTAGTTTGTTTCACTTTGAAACTTTATGATGAAAGACAGCAAGCTCAGTTTATACATCTGTATCGCTTAACAGCAAAAGAGGTATTGGCTTTTTTTTTTGAGAGATCTGACCCTGGTCCCCTTCATTTGTAACTTTTGAAATGCAGGTTTGTTTTGCTGCACGTTACAGTAAAAAACAGTAGCCAAATCAAGCAGCAGAAATAAAGTTTGGATTGAGCGAGAAACTTATCAGGGCCTGGTGCAATGCAGATGTAAAAAAAAACCTAAAAAAAAAATTTAAAAAAAACCACAACAAAGGCTAGGCTGGCTAATCATGCCCTGAGGAAAATAATTGGCTTAGGCACTTAGACCAAAGCGACAAAAGTGTGACTAATTACGTAAAACAAATGGTAAATATAACACTAGGGTAGATTTGACACACTACTACTTAGTTGACCTGAATGGCTACATAGCTTTCAACACTTTCCTCATGGGTCAAAATGTATCCTCATGGTTAGACTACTATGGGCTGTGACCTGGCAGAGCTGTAGTGGTGGGCGGCATAGGTACAGCTGCTGCTCAGATGAATCAGACCAGGCTTTACCACTGTGGTCCCCAATATGTGGGGCGGGGCCTCCTGAGGGTTCACAGGGAAGGATTATTTTGTTTGTAAGACAATACGTGGAACTACATTTGTGAAACTAAAGCAGGATTTTGGGGGCATTTTCAAAAGACACTGCTTTACAACAGTGTTAACCCTGAAAAGGCCTCTTAGATTTACCTGAAATGTTCTCTGAATCGAGTTAGAGCGCAATCATAGTTTCTCATAGGGACAAGCTACATCTCAGTAATGATAACTACATTGTCTGTGTTATACTGAATATGTGCGTGCTTGTCCATCTGGGAGCATTCTGCAGACGCGCGACAATTGTAGATGAGGGTGAGTGTTGGGGGTGTTGTGTGTCTGTCTGATATGGTTTGTGTGTGATAATGCTACCCTTAGAGCAGGTCACGACAAAGTCCAGTCCGCTAATCCTATTATCCATACTAGCAGTGACAGCTGCAGCCACAAATGTGCGTATAAATCAAGTGTTTCCCATCATGTAACTGTTCTCAATTTCTGTGCACAACAGGTGTCTGGGGCCTGAGCGAGCGAGCGAGAGAGAGAGAGAGAGAAGATGTCTTCTGACACCATTACAGAAATGGACCTCAGCAGAGGAACCTGCTCCAGCTCTCCCATCTGATCAATAAGGAGTAGCCTAATGTTGCAAGGAGCCTTTTCTCCTAACAGCGGGGATGGACAGCTCCTCCAGCCCCTACATCTATAAAGCATATAGATAATAACAGCAGGAAACCAAGTCACATTAAATATTCACCAGCCGATGTACGCAGTGAGAAAGTGTGCTGCTAGGGTGCGCTACGTTATCGGGAGGAACTGAACCCACATCCTCGGGGGGGGGGGCATATAAACAGTCAGCAAATCAATAGATATAAAAGCAACACACATCAGGGGAAGAGGGAATGGTAGAGAGAGAGAGAGAAAGAGAGAGAGAGAGAGAGAGAGAGAGAGAGAGAGAGAGAGAGAGAGAAGAAAAGCACTAAGAGAGGCCATATTTACACTGATGGACTCTCAGTGCTGAACACAAGGCAGTGTGGTTAATGTCTTTGACAAGGTGGTGGGAAGGGGATAGAGACAGACAGACAGACAGACAGACAGATGGAAAGAGAAAGGGCGAGGTGGCTTCTCTGAGATTGGTGGGGTGAAGGGGGGGGGGGGGGGGTAGGAGTGCACATACTGTACATTAACAATATTTCATAGCAAGCACGTCAGGTTGTGCTGTCGTTTTCTCATGCACGTTCTGTAACGCTGTACACTGTAACCACGTGTTGGTATCTGCAGGAGATGGAGTGAGTGAACCAAGCAATCATGCCAGCTCTATTACCACACACAGGTTCAGCCTATCATTACCAGTGTGCCCCCTTGATCTCAATCAGCTCCCCTCTGCCTGTCTGTTATCAGCCGGTCCCGATGATGACTGAGATCGCTGAACATGCCGTATACTGTATGGTCACGTGTAAAGGGCTATACTGTATCAACTGAGCTGCTACTACTGCTACTACAAACGTGCCCCCCCCACCCCCACTCAGTGACGAGGATCTGAACTTGTTCAAAAAGCAGCGAATTCTATATGATGTCTAAGTATGTTTGTTTTCTATAAAACATATACATATATACATACATTTTTGCTAGTAGAGAAACAAGAATTACCCAGAAGAAGAATGCTTGTATGCCAGTTGTTCTGATAAACAACAGTTTATTATTCAATATATCACTGAATATCTCTGAAAAATCTAGCCTACATTTTAGAGATACAAAATATTGAAAACAGTGACAAATGATTAACTTGTAGCCTCGTATTTGCTTTAAAATATTGCATTACTTTTTTCATAATTGTCATTCTAATTATTACTAATTTCATAATAGAGATTTCTATTTTCCTCCTATTTTCCTGATTCCTAATTCTGAGATTTTCACTTTATTTTCCCCCACTGCATTTGAACTCTTCGCACTTACAGTTGGTACTAAATGTGCTCTGGACAAAACAATTCAGCTAACTTGGCACCTTGTCTGACCGATGAGATACAACACAGTTCCACATCTTGCCTTGTATTGCCCTTAGGTATAACTTTCAAGACGCAGTGAGGACCTTCCCGTTCCCGGAAAGACAAACTAAATGTCAGTAAAGTTGTCAGGGCCGGTTTTCATGCATAACAAAACCTTTCAAATGTGGTGGTGTGTTTAAACATGTGACACCAAACATGGTTGCACTAAGCCAGTGTGTTTACTGTGGGAATGTACAGTTGTTTCTGTCATCAAGGCGTATTAC
This sequence comes from Forbesichthys papilliferus, assembly GCA_025399855.1. NCBI lineage: Eukaryota > Metazoa > Chordata > Actinopteri > Percopsiformes > Amblyopsidae > Forbesichthys > Forbesichthys papilliferus. The sequence continues at coordinate 8,029 of JAODOY010033048.1, read as the reverse complement.
TATAACGTGCTGACTCATACTCTGTGGAGATCAAGGGCCTATTACATACAAGTAAACTTGCAAAAAGTATAATTTGACCTCCCCCCAGAGGGATTACTCATCAAAGAGTAATGTGCTGGTTCCTGACACAGTTTTAAATGACCCATATTCTTGAATTCTTTACATTTCTCTCTATCACAGTATCCCAGGCTGAGCAGGGGTGACACCAGTAACTGTAACGTTGTGTAATCCTACCCTCCAATGTAAAGCCATGGTTCTGACACTGCAACACTCTGACTCACATTGGATTTCGCCTGAGGGCAGCCAACCACCATCAGGTCAGGTGACCAAAACCATGGAAAGAATTAACTCAAACTAAGCATGTCGGTGGACATGAACAAGACGCAAACACTGTTAAATAGTACATCGTAGAAGGGAAACATATGTAGTCTGGATAAGAAACGTATATTGTTACCTATAAGTTTGCAAAATAAAAGTTACCACCGTTACTGTATAGGCTAACTTCTTCAGTTCATGAGGTAAACTATTTGCATGCTTTCTGAACATAATCATGATGGGTGTTGTTAAGCCCACACAACGTTACACCCTGCACAACATTCTATTGTCCTGAATTACACAGGCTACACAGGCAACAGACAACCGACAAGAAAAACTTGAAAACTTACTTGCAGATCGTTGTTATTTGCCATCATGTGTCGCAGAGACAACCAATTAGAAGGCGCACAACTTATTTCGAGGTTTCTCACAGTTCACAGTCATAGGATCATGGTAGAAAACAGTCTCTAATACCTTAGCCAAAAATATTAGCGCCTGTAGCCTGATGACGGGTGTAATAATTTAACAACAAAGATTTGGTGATGGTGTATCTGTACGTGCCCAATATGCACAAACACATATTTATCAACACCATGACAAGTGCACAAAGACTAAACGGGCAGGTAGGAGGAATATACAGTCTAAAATACTCGTCGCCGACGAGTCTCCTCGTAGCAGGACGTCAACTCTTGGATCCACATCTGCTAGCCTGCATCATTCACCGAAACTTGTACCGTAATATTAGACCAGGATACTGTATAGCTAATAATACAAAAATCCAGCGAAACATTTAGCTAACCGAAACACGCCGGGTTGAAAAAATAGTTATATGGATATTAGGGATCCGAAATGACGACGTCCTCCCGGCTGTGGTAGCTAAATAATGCTCTGCGGAAAGCTGATATGATGCTGGACCGGAGGGGCACGAGCTTTGCGACGGCAGCGCGCCCTCTTGGTCATTCAAATAAACCTGTTGATTGTTGTATTGCATATTACGTTCAACCAAAGCTGTTTTTGGGTGGGGATGTTTATGTATTTACTTTGACAGAGGATAATCAGCACGTATTAAGAGACAATATCATTCAGCGACATTTATAGCCTATGTGATTCGGCTATTGAACAGTAGGCCTGTGGCTGTAGCTTACTGTAGACAACCCAGGGGCGTGTCTACTGATGGGCTGGGGTGGGCATAGCCCACCCAGAGAAAAACCTTGCCCACTCTAAGGAATCATCTGCCCATCTAATGAAACACATTTAATTCAATCTGACAAAACAATGACCTAGACAAAACAATACTTTTCGATTATACAAAAGTAAATCCTGACCATGTGCATTATATCAAAAGCTGTTGTAGTTTACTGAAATCCAACCCAAAAAGTTGTGCTTTCTAGTTCATCATTATAGGCTACACTACTGAGCCTTTGTATACGCTACAACAACTTCATTATATGCTTATTCTTTATTGTGTATTGCTGTATTCTTTTGATACACCAATTGCTGAAATTGTTGAAAACACCCCTATTTAGGAAAATCAACATTTCTGTTGTTGCCCGTCCAACAACTTGCATCTCTGCGGCTTACCTCTTATTATTCTAATCAATTGCAGGTTTCCAGATTATCCGATTTTTTTTAGATAGAAATCCATTACAAAATAGTCAATTTTAACCGCAGAATGTTCTATAACTGAAATGTATTGCTCATGAATAGATCACATGCTTACCAATAGGTTATAGGAGTTTTCTCTCTTTTCAATACTCAACACACCTTCATGTTGCCTTGAATACATTTAGAGGGCAAGCAAAACCATATGATGTGTGGCATATAAATACATTTAAATAATGTAGACTATTTTCTAACATTTTCTATATGCATCGAACTGACAATGGGCTCATTTAAATGAAGGATAGGGCTCTGCACGAGGATGACTTCTCACCTTCATCCTTTGGGTGTTGTGACTGTATCCAGCCCACAGCCGAGATCAGAAGCTAAATATAGACCTGCTCCAATGATCCACCTCAGAGCTCACAATACAGAGGTGAAAAACAGACTGAGCTGTCAGAAGTGCCAACATTGTTATTGTTTTGTGATTATATCAGAACTCTTCACCAAACAAGGGAAACGTATTAATCTGCTGGTTTAGTGTGAAACTTTCATGAAAATAAATTATGGACGTTGCAGTCTCCAGTAATGCCATTAGCAAATGCAACATATTTCAGGTACATTTTTAATAGTTGACAGATATATAAATGCATGTTTATTTTTTCTCAGATGTCTTAGAAGGCCTAGTATACTAGATTTTCTTTCAATAACAAATGTAATATTGTGGCATTCCTTCTTGCACATTTCAGTTAAATATAGGTACATGTGCATGGCATTAGACGTGAATGTATGTTTGATTTAAAATATTTTAATTAGCTGTTTCTCTGAGGGTCACACCAATATGCATTAAATAAATATGGCCTTACTTTATGTAAGGCCATATTTATTTACAGGTGAATTAAAATTGCCATCAACCATAAGAACAAATGAAACATTAGCTTACCAAAGTAGACTATTAGCCTGATGATTAGTTCCAGATGATACGTAGATGGTATGCATTTAGTATATAAAGTGTGTGTATTTGTAATGTAATATCTAACAGAAACTCTGTCACTGCTCATTTCACAGTGACCAGAGAACAGTGAGAAGGCTATGGAAGGAGGAGGAAGAGATATGTGTCACTGGAGCCAGGCAGGAGGTAGCCTACTCATCAGCACACCCTCAAGCACAGGGCATCATCTGAGATGGCCTTCACTCACCCACCCTCTGGGAGAGAGCTGTTCAGAACAGCAGTCTCGGGTTACAATGTACTTTCCACTCCAGAACCGCCCTCACGCTGCACCTGAGACATTAGGCTGAAGAACAAACCTTCTCTCGTGTGTGTAGAAGAGCGAACAACACCACATGTTGTCAGGCGTTGTCAGGTTCATGCTGCCTCCATATAGCCCTCCACAATAGTCTCAAATCTAATAAGAAACTAATTGAGCAAGCATGTCATGGCTGATTGCGTGGTTGTAGCAATAGCAAACTCTCACTGGCTCCTGGTTCAAAACTTTCTTTGTGAACATTATCCCTCACAGAAAAACCACATGAACCATTTGTGATCATGTGACGTCCTGGTTGTCTTTCTGTTAGGTGTGTGCACGTCTGTGTGTACAGTAGGAGTTCACGTCTGTGTGTACAGTATGAGTTCACAACGAAAAAAGGCCTGAATGAGGATTTATTTTCACTCAGCTGCTTTGTATTTTAAATATTGTAAGTAGAGGCTGTTATATTGCAATTGTGTACTGTAGATTATGTCTTTTCAGCTTCCCCACACTTGTTGAAGGTCTGGTCCAGCACTATTTAACACTATAATGCATATAATAGTTTTATTGAAGTTATTAACACTGTACAAAAACAAACCTTATTTAATCATCAAAACAAAGCATTTAGCCATTGTGTTTTACTTAGCTAATATTGATAGAACATTTTTATACACAATTATAATGACATGAGAAACATAAGCACATTTATTTTTCTAATATCAGTAATTTATCATTTCCATAAAGGCCCATAAGATTGTTTACATTAACATAAAGCTCAATATTATTAGTTGAATATGTAAAAATAGTAACAAACACATTAAACTATAGACCATGCATATTATGTTAGACATAGAGCTATCAACGATGTAGACTACAGCTGCATGCAATTACTGAAATGTATACACCATGATGTGTACATTTATACCAGCATAATAATTATCTATGAAATATATAAGACAAATACATCTACTAGAACAAAATGATTAAATTAAACGTACTGTACACTAAAATGTCTAAGCATGCCATGTAAAATTTATATATTTCTTAATCTGCCAGGAGATGGCAGTGTTGTATATTTAATTTGGTCTATAACCTGCTAGACTATAACTGTGCAAAAATTGCAAAATACATAAGAAATAACAAATATCTGATTCCACTATTGACAGATACTAATGAGACTGCAAGCAATGCATGCTAAATTAGTAAAACTAAGGAAGATATATTAAAGCTTTTACAGGTCCATATATCCCCCAGTGTGTTTCATATGGTGTACACTTCTATTAACGTTGGAAGCGTTGCTCGTTGGAGTCCAACCCCTCCCCCCTGCCTGCCACATTGTCTCAGTCGCCATCTCAGACATCTTCCATTCTCTCTCTCTCGCTCTTTGTCATATGACATCACCAGTAACCTCGGAAACCCATTTAGTACTAGCCATCCCGGGAAATGATGTTACAGCTTTGGAATGTGACATGAGACAACCCCCCCCCCCCCCCACACACACACACACACACACACCCGTCTCCATCCTTCTCTCCTCTTCCAGCAGATACCCCCCCCCCCCCTCCCTCAGCCAGTGTGAAAGGCAGTGCAGAATAAGTGGGCCCATTCTTCTCCTCACCAACCCCCTCTCTTTGTGTGTGTGACAACGCTATTCAGTGGGTACAACCCAGCGTCCTTACAATACCTCCAGATGAAGTCAGAGTGGCATTGCTGACCCGGGTTCAGACCTGCGTCACAGAACCGCCCTGTCAGTCCATTTGCCCCCACATTTTTAGGACAAAACATCTATCAGTAATGTTCCGTCTCATCACGACAATGTTTTGTATTAAATACAGTGGGAAAAAATATGATACATATTTGATTCTTATAATACATTAACACACAAATCTACTTTCCATAGCCTACTTTACTATCTTACCTGTGTGAATATTTTATTTCACAATATACAGTATGCCAGAGTAGGAACAACATTTAAAAGCCAGTGCAATTGTCATAGCTGCACCTCATATAGAGGCCCATATACAATACAAGCTACACAGAACGGTTAGGAGACATACAGTACAAACTTAATAGGTTGGTGTTTGTGGAGCAGATGTAATCCACATCACACAAAACACAGCAGCAGACTCTTCCAGAACATTGTTTCTGCTCATGTACAAGGGCAAATGTGACTAGTTCAGTCTGTGGAGAAGGAACTATAAATATACAAGACAGTCACAGTGTATTTGGTCTCAAGCCTGAATATGATGAGTCAGGCTCATCATTATGTGTGAGGCTAAACTGAGATAAAATATAAATAAATACAATAAATACTTCCTCCATGATCTAATTTCATGTAAGGAGATTATTTTATCAACCTTGACAATGGTACAAGTTATCAAAACTCAACTCAACTATGCAGGATTTACAGAGCACAGGTCAGTTGTGTGATCTGTATGATCTGTATGTGATCATTTGATTGGTTGATTATGTGAGTGAACTGTTCCCTGAAAGATCAGCTGATTTAGTCTTCTCCCACTGATGGATGGATGGCTGGCTGGTATACCGCCCTCCTGTCTTCAGTGCTGAGTCTCCACCTCCACCACGGTCCAGTCTCCTGCAGGGGAGCTGCCTTGGCTGTCCGGAGAGTAGCTGCTGACCCACGTGACGGTAGCGGAGGGCGGGCTGGACTGGGGCAGCAAGCTGGGCCACCTGCTGCTCTCCAGGGGGCTGAGGGTGCCTCTCGTCCCCACAGGGAGGAGCAGGGAAGGCAGGCACTCTCCGTCCCCCGACAGCAGCAGGGTCTGGTTGATGAGCTGCTGGACCATGTTCACCGTATTGTTCCAGTCCAGGTCCTGAGGAGGAACCGGGCGTAGCTTCCCCACCTCGGGGGTCTCCGTCCCCTTCCCCGCATTCCTGTTCTGCCTTCTCTCGTTTACCTCCTCCTCCTCCTCCTTCTCCTCCTCATCGTCATCGTCGTCATCATCGCTGGTCTCCATGGCTTCGTAGATGGTGCAGAGCACCGAGGAAGGGGAGAGGGTGACTGCGGTGGGGCTGGGTCTCATCAGTTGCTCCCGCTGCAACTGCTGGAGCTCCCTGCGCTGGAGCTCCAGCAGTTGTCGCTGCCGCTGCGCTCGCAGACGCTCCTCCTCCATCTCCAGCCACCCCTCCACCTCCTGCTGCCGGCTATGCTCCTGGTGCCTCTCCAGTGTCTTCCCCCCTCCGCCAAGGCGGCTGTCGTCTGCCTCGGTGGCCGGCGGGGAGGGAGGAGGAGGGGAAGCGTTGGTGGCGAAGCGGGCAGCGAGAGTGGCGTCGATGGGACGCCTGTTCCCTGGCACCGACGCCAAGTAGTGTTGTTTGGCCACGGGGGCGGCTGCCAAGCGGTTCTGGCTCTGGTTGTCTTCCCGCGAGTGCGTTTGTCGGTTTTGGTACTCGTCTGACCAGACGATATCGTCGGCGTCGGAGTTGTCGTCGTCATGGGCACCTCTTTTGGCGTCTCCTGTGAGACAGTGGAAATCACTGGGTATGTCCCGTTAGAGATGCATGCAGCCAACAGAACAGGGAGACCAACAACAGGGTCAGGAGAGACGAGGGTTCGGGAACGTCGTGGTAACAGAATTAAAGGTGTAACGCAAAATGAGAGAGGGGATCAAATCAAGTCACACACCTACGGAGGACCAGGACTGCCATAATAAAAAATAATAATAAAAAAAATATAAAAGTATAAATAAATAAATAAATAAAAGTATAAATAATTAAATAAATATAAAAATAATTGAAAAAATAATTACATTTTTGTATTAAAAAGGGCTATTTCTGTATTTTTACATGTGTTTATGTATTTATTTGTGCATTTCTACATTTATTTATTTAATTATTTTTACATATATTTATTTATTCCTAATTGTATTTATTTCAACATTATTTTATGTATGTATGTATTTATTTATTTCAACATTTATTTATTTATTTCCGTATTTCCAAATTTCCTTGTTTTATTTATTTCCGTATTTCTGTGGCCGTAAATGTTAAGAAGGTAGGCGGTCCTACCTCAGGCCACAGCCGGATTGGTTGTGTTTGAAGATACTACCGCCCCTAGCCTAGGTCACCTAAAACAAAGAAGAAGCTATATACCTATGTCAGCGCCGCTACTTGTATCTACGCTACTAGTTAAACTACGTTTAGTAGTAGGGCGGCTGTGGCGACGCCGTTTTCTGAATCAAATAGCTTTTCAGTAGCAACGCTCTTTCATTGATCAAGTAGTGCGGTATCGTCCACATAAGCTTCATTTTCCCAAGCATTTCTGAATCTGCAGCTCAAGCTTAAGTCTGATACAACTGCTAAGAATCAGTACGTGATGCCCTCACATACACGGACCTAGGCTACATGTGTAGCCGACAGAAGCACTTCAGTATGGTGGTCGGTGATGCCGTAGCGTAGACTGGGCTGATGCCCGAGACTTTGATGCAGGGGATTGAGGGGGAATAAAGATAAGACTGAGTTTACGTGATAGAAAGAGCAGTGAGGGCAGAGAACACATCTTATTGTTTAACAAACAGTTGAACTGAACAGTTTTGCCCTGTTTATTTGTTTGTCTTACACTTTTGAATGTTGGTGCAATAAAATGTAGGAAAAAAATATCTTAAATGTACCGGCAGTGAACTAACTTTGCCGTGTTTCTTTTGGGGGTAGCGTCAGTTAGTGAAGCTTCATTTAACGTAGAGTAGCTGGTAGCTCAGCTCACTACATTTTCAATGTAGCTTGCCCAACACTGATTTTAAGAATAAGCCATATGCACTGCCTTGAAACTACGCTTTTCTTCAGTGGGCGGGCGAACCGGCAGAATATAAGCCCTATAGTACTGGCTCTTTCTCCGTGAAAGCAACACC
>JAODOY010033037.1:0-45664 GCA_025399855.1 Forbesichthys papilliferus | reverse complement strand
TAACGGTTTTGGGTGGGCTCGGTGCAGGGCTATTTAGGTTTCGGGGGGCTCGGTGCAGGGCTATAAAGGTTTTGGGTGGGCTCGGTGCAGGGCTATAACGGTTTTGGGTGGGCTCGGTGCAGGGCTATAAAGGTTTCGGGGGGCTCGGTGCAGGGCTATTTAGGTTTCGGGGGGCTCGGTGCAGGGCTAGGTAGAGGTTTCGTGGTCTATAAAGGTTTGAATGACAAAAGAGCTAGGAGGAGATTACCAGCGACCTGGGTCCATACTGCTTCCTGTGACCTCATCAGCAGTATGCAGACAGGCTGGTTGGTTGGGGGAAATGTCTTCACAGTAATGATAAAAATGAATAAGACAACTGTCACAGGTGGCAGCTGGCAATTGTTTTGATCAAATGCAGTCCACAAACATCTAAAAGCACTATTGCACTATTACTATTACACTTCCACACGTTCACTATTACTTTTATTCTCCTCAACCAGGGTAATTATATTCATGCTCTCTTTCTCTGTCCCCGCGTGTATACAACAATAATGTGGGCACTTTTCTAAAGCAATAACTCTTCCTACTGTACTTTAGTATTGCTATTGAGGAGCATGTATATAGGGTTAGGTGAAGTTGGTCCCAATGCCAAGGACTGAAGCCTTGGATGTTCCGGCTACCCTGCCCCCAACACCATAACGTCCATTCTAGCATCCAATATCCTCTCCCTGCTTAGTCTTGAAATGCTATTTCATTCTCAGGTCTCCCTGGGGAAATACCTTCATATGATGATATTCGACAAACAGCTGTTAGGAGCCACATTGTGATGGCTCTCCTACTGTGTAATTGCCTGTTTTTACCAGTGGGGCATGGATATCATAGAATTGCTGCCATTTCATCACAAATTAGTTGGTTCTATATACAAAATATCTAAATGAAAAGTTCATTGGGTGTTCTATCTGCCACCCAGTAACCATGTTACCAGTTACCATCATGTTAGCATGGTGTATCACCTAACAATACACAGTACGTGGAGACAATGTTTACTTGTCACATAAACTGAAACTGTACTCATAAACAAAACACCTCTCCCTTCAATGCCATAGGGTCCTCCCTCAGTAGCTCCGCCCCCACACATTGGCTATGCATTGCCCAAGCTGAGACAGTGTTGTGTGGTGCCACATGCACCACAGAACGGACAGCTAGCCGTGAGGGAAATATTAAATGAATTAAAAAAACGTGTGTATGAGCTTACAATTGCTGACTCCACATTTCAACCTTAGAAGATATTTTTAACTATGTGAAATTGTATAAAAGTGGTAAGAGGTAATAGGCATACATATGCCACCATGTGGTACAAACGGACGTCGTTAGTAGTGAGTTTGTTGATGTTGTTATGTATATATGATGAATAATATGTATCCCATATAACACACATGTATCAAGCAACATATATGGACCAGCTATAGGTCCAAGAGGTCTAATCAACTAAATGACCTCAAACATCTGTGCTCTAGCCTCAGACCCTGAGTAGCAGTAGCATATCCAGATTGTCTGTGGCGGGGAAGTTGACATTGGAAACAGACTTTTGATTTTGAAGCCATGGATCACGGTTGAGGGGGCAGTGCTCACCAAGGCAGTGAGCACTGCAGTGACTTCACTGCAACAAATGCCTTTACTTTGCCTTTGAGTTTGGCATCTGGGTTTGGCAGATTAGTGCATTACAAGCCCCTTAACAAAGTAACCACATTGTTGTACAGTAAATTAGACTAGATTGCTGCACAGTTCACTCTGAACAGAATGATACTTTTAATTGTGTCATCTTGCATAATAACACAGAGGAAACCATAACCAATCCACCATTACACCAATTCAATCAGCACTTAATGAAAAACAATGATTAAAATTAATAAGCAATTCACACATTACAGTAGCTACTTTATCAGGAACATCTTTTTCCAAATGTATTATTCTGGAAAAGGGAGACACAAGGTTAATGCTGCCATTCATACAACATGTATTTTACTGATCTGATCAAAAAGAAAATGCTTATGAACACATCCCTTTAAATGTAATGATCTGCTTAACTGTGATACTTCCTTAATGCGTTCAAAGTACAAACTGCAAAAATGTTGTCATCTTATGTTTTATTTACTTGCCATCTCAGTTTGGGTGCATTTGTTTTACCGTCCAGAATATCTGAAACACAACTTGATATGAAAACCATCACAATAAAGCCATCAGATATCTAATAAGTATTCAAATTCACAGCAACATATTTAGATGATGGGGTTGTCTCTCTCATTAGCTTGGTTTTTTATTGAAATGAAATCCTGCTGTGCCAATCCAATCTTATTGGTATATTGTGTTGGTACATTCAAGCTGTATGATATATATGTGTTACCATTCATTGGATGTACAACTTGGAAAGAGAGAAACGATAGTGGTTACATCACACCGTTAACAATTTAGTTAATACATTCCCATTTATATTGTGACCTAGACCAACCTTACAGTTACAATCAAGTGTATAGGTAATTTGAGTGACACCAGGTAAAATCAGCTATTCCAAGCTAAATGTAAGATAATACACTTTTTGTCAAACTCAAACAAATATCGCCTCACATTTTGCTATCTTACCATTCTCTGTGCGTGCTGAAAAAATAATCAGATACTTCTACACAGCCTTGGCTCTGTAAATAGGAACATAAACGAAGTGGTGAACACCACTCATATCAAAAAAGCCACAGTACTACGCTTTGCTTTACAATGCATTTCTATGGATTTCAGGAATCATTACTTTATAAACTCAGAAATAGCAGAAAAACATACATCTATTATTTGAGGAATTTTGAGATTGTAATCATCTGAGTTGATCCTACGCTACGAATGCAGCAAACCTTTTCCATTCAAAATACGAGATTGGTGGTAATCCGATTTTCTTTGCTAATGGCCAATACAAAACAACGATGTTTGTTGTCAATTATCTGGCTGTCAATTCACCATTCATTTAGCTTTTTCTTGATTTCATGTGTTTACCTGGATTAAAAAACTGATCCCAAATTCAGGAATAATATATAAATATAAAAAGTATAACATCGATCCTGGTCGATTTCGCAGACTAAAAATCAAAAATTGGTATCATCAAGAAAAAAAAAAACATATTGGTGCATCACTCACTATCTTACACACATATCCAATTGTTCTGTCAGCTGTTTAGATTAATTATGTACGCTTTGCTACAGTATTCGTTCCAGTAAATACAATTATTCCTTAACCAGATACTGCTCTGCTCCACATTTGACAGTTCATTGTTTTACTCCTTGACTCAGCCACATTTTCACAGTGGAGCCAACTTCATGTAAGGCCATTAGGCCAATAGCAAGGGAGTGATTAGGTCCAGTTGAATTCACAGTGCTTTATGGGATACCTAACCTCTCTCTAGCTTACGTATTCCCTTCAGGAATTCACGAAAAGAGCTCCTGCATTCAATCACTGAGCTTCTCTGTTTAACCTCCATGAAGCCTGAGACTTTATTGATGACACAACCACCGTGGTCACCACAGAGGTAATAAGCGCATGCCAATGTTTCTGTACCACTCAGTGGCGTCAGGGCTTCTGGTCAAAGTGATTACTCTCCTGCAGGGCTACAGAACAGACGGCACCCTCTTAGCTCCAGCAGGAAGTGCTGCACTGCAGGGGTTTAAATGGAAATATGAAGCTAGTTGACAATCAGCTGATCAAACCCTTCGCATATCCTCCCTACCCTACCATTGCTACCTACAGTGCTACTCACTCATCTGTGTCTCTCCCTCCCATACATCAGAGACTGTAGCTGCATGGGCAACAACAGTGTACAGAAGATACCATGTGGCGGGTGGGTTTTGTTTTCTTGTTAGCTTCAGTTGTGTGTGTGTGTGTGTGTGCGTGTGTTGGTGTGTGTGTCTGTGTGTGTGTGTTGAAAAGATGTTAATGTCATGTGTTTTAGGGTGTGTGTGTGTGTGTGTGTTTAGGTGTGTTTGCGCATTTGTGTGTGTGTGAGTGTGTGTGTTGAAATGATGTTTATGTCATGTGTTTTAAGGTGTGTATATGTGTGTGCGTGTGCGTGTGTTTATGGCATGGTTTGGTACTGTAGGTATGTGGGTGTGCTCTATACAGAACATTAGTCAATTGACATCTGCTATTCAGGTTAATTGGGTTTCTGGCAGCAATATTACACTGTCACCATTTTGACATGGAGCCTAGCCAGACAGACATACAAGGAAACAGTCCCATAAATAGTATGTCTAAATAACAAGAAAAGAATAGGAAGCAAATCAAGAGGGTAGTTGCCAGAAGATGAAAGTCTGGCCCATTTGACATGAGTGTGAATACAATTCTTTAGATAGACACAATTAAGTTATAGCTTCTTAGGTTGTTTTCCATCTCTGGAATTTCCTCTGCTAATCCAAACAAGCTTTAAAGAGACAGTTTGAAAATTCTGTTTCCTTATTATTAGGAAATGCGGTGCTGCTTATCAATAAACAAAAGCATACTTAATATTAACCTCTCTTAACCTGTAAACATGTGTAATTGCCTTTGTTGTTGAAACCAACATTTCATGCCACCTCTGTACAGTGCTGAGTGACTTATAACTCTTCCCCCATATACATAATTAGCTTACATCCTCTCTGCCCATCGCACTGAAGCCACATGCATATTGTGTTTGATCAGTTTAAACAGTGAGCAGCAGAGAAAAACTGAAAGTCTAGAGGTGCCAATATTCTCGCAGAGCCTTTCCTTGAGTGAAGTCTGGGACGCCACCGCTGACTAGATGTCGCACAACCCGCCTACTGGACAGGAAAGCTATTTTGATTGACATGCATTCATTGCATGCAAGTCATTGACCAAATCAGAGTTATAGCCTGTAGGAATGTACTGGGAAACTAAATGACACAAGTCTGGTTGTTTGCAAGTTAAATAATTACTACTGCTTAAAAGCAGAAAAAAAGACTGAAATTAGTCATTCAAGAATACTGCACTTGTGTTATACCGGCATTATGCATAGTCTTGTGTGAATGCTAACAGCCAATGAAAATCTTACAGTGTAGCCCACTTCCTGACATGCTTACAGATGTTGTATCAGATGTTCACCACAAGTCACTTATGTGGCGTAGTGCTAATAAACTGGAGAGCATCACCTCCTATAACATAATTGAGGGTAACAGAATTGTCAGAAAACAAATCATCTCAAAATGTCACCTCAAAACTCTTCAAATGTTTAGATATAGAAATGATTCATCATAGGTGAAAAACTAATAATGTCATTAAAATACTGAATGTATCTGTTTATTTATTTTGTGATCACAGGCTCAAACTGCATTGGAATTTTCCTTTGTAGCTTTGACATCATAATGAGACAAAAAATATTACAGTAACTTATGTATGTAATGTATGTAAAAAATACTGTAAGTAACTATATGCTAACTGCTCAACATCAAACTAAACCAGATTGTATTGAGAAAGATCCTCAGGCTTAAACACTAATATGATGTATTGATATATAAAATGTGTTTTATGTTTTGTTTTAATTATTAATTTTATGATTTAAAAGTGAGTCATTAACCTCCGTGAACGAGGCTGCCCTTGTTCCAGTGTCGTCCCTCTGAAGACTTTTCAAATGAGGCCAGTCACACACTTTGCTCTCACTAACCCTCCATCCTGCTCCAGTCATACAGCCTCCACCTCACACATACCTGTACATGCACGCACATATCCTCCAACACTGCCTCTGGGTGTACACTTTTGCTGGTAATGCTTGTGCACGTGCATACACAAACACACCTACATTACATAGCGCTTTTTGCCTTTTGTTCTGAAAAGATGAAAATAGCTTGACCCTCGAGCACTGGATATTGGTGCAGGTAGAGAGAGAGAGGTAGAGAGGTAGAGAGAGAGAGAGGTAGAGGGAGAGAGGTAGAGGGAGAGAGAGACAGAGAGAGAGAGAGAGAGAGACGGGGTAAGGGATGGGGGGGTAGATATGGGAGAGGATTTGTCACCCCACCAGAGCGGTGTGGGTTGCCCCACTCCAAATATCTGGGCCAACTTGACAGAGTAGTGCTGTATGGGTAAAAATGAACCCAGCAGAAATAATGTGTTCCCTAACTAATTATCTAAACCCCTTTTGTAACAGGCTTTTTGTTTATGCGTGATCTTTTCTCAAGTAATTACATAATTAGTGTTTAATAACAAAGCTTTGCTAATTAAGAAAGTATTTATTTCTATGTCTTTTAGTAAGAATCAACTTTAGGGAAATTCCAAAAGCTAGATCTCTTCCAAATCGAACTGCAAACCAGACATGGTGGCATCTTAATGTTCTGCCTCAGTAAATTTCAACATGTGTCACCAAAGTTTATACTGGGACAAGTATCATCAGGAAAGGCCTTTCTCTGCATTTACAACATACATAAACATACTGTATAGTGAAACAAATGACACAAAACCAGTTTTCTTGTTATCTTCTATGGTTTGTTTCAGAATGGATCTCGTACCACCAGCCAGTGTTTTACAATGCTGTTATTTAGCATTGCTTACAGTGAGTACAACAGTATAAAGGAGAAGGTAGGGATTCAACATCGTGGTCAAGGATGCTTACAGGAAGAGCAGGCTTGTTATAAACCCCCATCCTCGTGGTTAGGGGGTTGACCACCCTACTGTAGCCACAAGCCAATCCATCCCCCAAGGAAAGCTACGACACACGTAATGTGTATTTAGGATCAACTCTGATGAGACTGTGTGTGCATGAGGTACTAATAAGATTGAAAAGGTACTATGAGGTCCAAATCTAACCTTCCACATGCTTCCCCACTATAGCATATTCTCTAAATATCATAGGCACGAGCTCAAAACTGAATGCAACATTCTCTTAGGTGGGCCCAATGGCACTGTAACTGAAAACGTGGCAGTCTTTATAAGACTTTAAACTGATTAGGGAACACATCTCAGCAAATGGTGCATATAGTACAATACGATATGTAGCCTATGTATTATTGCTAAATTACTGTAATCTAAAAAATATTGATTCCACCTTACCATGCACAGGTTTATGTACTGTAACATACTACAGTGGTGTATACTGTAGCCTAGGCCAATGGTACACAGACTATGGTACATGTTGTAGGCCAAAACCCCCTTCATTAGGGTAACTACAATGTTCTTGAGCACAACAACCAACATGCATGGCACACAATGGATATGTACACCAATTTATTTATTTTGTATTTATTTCTACTAATTAACAGAAAGGGGGGCGGGGTGCTGCCAGACTTTGCAATGACACTTCCTCTGTTTGAGTCCAGTCACATCACAAACACATCTGCCATGTTGTGCTGATTGATCTCAACAGACAAAGGAATGCAGTGCAGTGCCAGTAAAAGCTCTACCCCAGCCATTTTTGCAGTTCCTCAAACTGTCAAGTGTATGAGACAAAGACAGAATTGTTCTCATTTAACATCACAACCTCACCATTCAGAGAAAGTCTGCTCTACACGGATTATACCAGAATTATTTGGCAGATTTTGATTGATAAATTGGATATGAGAGTTAAGGGTCCCTTTAAAAACGAAACACATGTTCACATCATACCTCTACGTATACCTTCATAGCTAGCTACAATGTAGAATGTTCCTGTTTATTATATGGTGTTGGCACAAATGGTAATTGGCAAGTAGCATTTGGGCCAAAGGAGCACACCAGGCTAAGTAACCAACCTGGCCAACATGCTCCATTGGGGAATGTTCACAGTCATTTCCTCCTACTTGGTGTAGACCACTGGTTCATTCTGAAACTATTGGACAGTGTTTAATCAATCAGCGTTGCTACAACTGTTGTGATCGCCTCATCTAGCTCTACCACCATTTGGAAACACGCTTGACTTCAACGTCATCTCACGAACCCACCCTGATTGGTGGCTGTGCTAAGGCTAAAATGTGAAAGCGGTTTCCAAACTATAATCCCTTACTGTACCTACTGTTTAATACAGTTTGCCTGTCATGTGGTAAACATGCTACAGTACATAGCACATCATAAACATGTCTGCAAATAGAAATAACTGAATAAATAAGAAGCAGGCTGAATCATTCTTGTACCTGAATCAGTGCTAAACAACAGCGTGGTTGGAGATCGTTGCTTGCTATAATTAAAGATCTCCCTCCACAACGATACACATAAATGCAGTAGATGGATACATGACAGGCCGTGTGAGATGATCTCTGTCAAACCAGCGCAGGAGTATAGGGCAGTGTATAATCTCATTTCATGAGACATCAAGCTTCAGACATGCACACTGCGTGCACACTTCTCTTAAAGAAGAGAAGCTGCACTGTGGATATCTAAAGGTCTTATGTCTGACAGTAATATATAGCACTAGTGATATTCAGAGGCCATTTTCATTACACTAGTCAGTATAGCCAGTCTGTGACATTGAAGCAAGAAATTACAGCAGCTTGTGGTTTTTTTCAAAGTACCAAACAGTCAGTTAGCATCTCATTTAAAGGATGTATACAGACCAAGCCACGTCAGTTTGTAAATGTACTCTCTATGTACATTTACATAGTGTGGCTTTGTCCACAAAGAAGCATCCGTGGAAAGTATGTTGGATCTGTGTGTGTAGAAACACACTGCGGCTATGACTTCACACCTCTTGTCTGGCCACTGCCGTGTCAATCAGAAGCCCTCCATGGCATGTACTTAGTATGTACTCACAACAACAATGGGGGCTGTAAAAACCACTGCATCACTTTGTACCAAGGACTGCATCAACGGCAACTGACAAACACATGCAGTCATTTCACTTCATGAATCACTACAGTCAATATAGCCATACAACCCAGTTGTTCTAATATAGGCTTTGGATGAAGTTGAGGAATGCCCATTATGAAATAACATGAATATCCATTTGAGTGCAAAATGACAATGCACTTCCACTGATAAAGGCGCATGTATACATGAATACACTCCTAACTGTAATTTGCTTCACTAGATAAGCAATGCCCTTCAGTTGCCAGTTTGCAGGTCCTTGGATTTACACTGTACAAAATTCTGTCTGGAGCAACTATGAATGTCATATCAATCATTATTTTATGGAAGAGGCTACCGATTTACCTTATTTAAATAATACATTCCTTGGTTTAATCTCTAACAGGCAACACAACAGGATGACTCAATCCCATTAAGGGACAATGTGCTCTGCAGTTTTTCCATGGGCCCTATACATTCCTGCTGTCTCAGCACATCTGGCCCTGCAACCCCTCCTTAGAGCATTACTGTATTCCAGTGGGTAGGATGTACGTCTCTCCTCAATATTTTACACACAGTAGAAAACGTTTAAAAACTGCGGAATCAATAGAGTCCGTACATCACAACTTTATGGGAATACAAGTGTGTAGCCTATTTATAAACTGAACTAATACAACAGCCAATATCTAAATGTGACTTGTCAGGATTTTTTGCAATTAAAGAGTTCAATGCCTACAGTAGACTATGTAATAATATGGCTCTACACTAGGCCCGTAGGTCGTCTCAAGTTTTACTCTACAAATACTAAGTATTATGTAACACCACAATGCCGCACTGAGCGATGATACGCACTAGACATGGGTCTTTCCAGCAATAGGGAAAGTTTCACAGCTGAAACCTTCCTTATCCTTGCAGTTTATTTAATCAAAGCGAACATGAAAAGGAAACCCTATCCAGCTAGCTATAGTCAGTCAGCAATAATTACCCCAGATCACTGTATTCTCTTGACAAAGATATTCCTACTCACCGGCGAGATCTGTGTAATGAGGCCAGGTATCCCTGTGACAACGTGCTACAGAGGAATGCTATCGCAAATCATGACGGTTCCGTGCGTATAAGAATACATCACTTACCTTGGAAAGAGATGTACGCCTCCTATGAACGTACGTAAAAAGAAGCAATCAGCTATGCTCTTCACAAGACGAATAAACACATAATCATAAAAAAAAACATTTGCATTATCCAAATCCCCTGTATTGGCAAGTCCCAGTTCCGTACGGAGGTGGGGAAGGGGGGTCTCTTTCTTTTTTCAAAAGCTGTCTTACTAGTGTTGTCAGTGTCCCAGATGGTGGGGAAGGGGGGGATTAATTCGGGAAGAGAAGAGCAGAATCATACGCGCACATTGTTCAGACACACTGAAAGGCAACACAAGCACCGGAGACGGTGCAGTTTCACTGCTGTATTTCCCGGCACTGTAAGCTCATTGGCTGAGGAGCTACTCAATAAAAGCCCTTGTCATCAGCCGGGGGGTAGAAGAGAGTGAGAGAGGGAGAGAGGGAGAGAGGGGAGGAGGCGGCACAGGCGATGTGGGTTGTCGGTGGCGCACTAAGAACTCCGTTCCGCTTTTTTCGCTTGTTCTCCTCAACACTTTTTCTCTACTACCCATGCGGACGGGGAACGCTGAGGTTTGAAAATTAGACGCAGAGGAAAAACAGGGGGGTGGGGGGAAGAAGGATGGATGGACCATGGATAGATCAGTAGATAGAGAATAAACAGGAATGCATACATGCAGAACAATCAATGGTTGGTTGTAAAAGAGGGATTTCAGACTGTCATATGGAGACGGGTGGTTTACGACTGGCGCTTCTGCACGATTAATATGGGGGGGGGGGGACGGGGTTAGTGAGGGGTGTTACCGGTTACCGGTCTCTGTGGGCTGGTTTTTGCTGCAGGCAGCGAGCGCTGCGCTGCACACACAAGTTATCTCCAGTTGAATCAGCAGCAACATCGAGCCAGCTTTTCTACATTTCCAGGCGTCACTGTGAATAATTTAGCAGAGCACCGGTTATTGCTCTCTACATTATAAGTGTAGCGACTTAATTATAGCATAACATATATTAAAAGCAAAATAAAAATAATCTACAGTCTATTGCATGGGAACATTTAAGCAATCATCTGATCTGCTTTAGTTTGAATTAACGTAATGGAGTCACATTATGTCACATACAGTCAATTGATTACTTAAAATCACGGACAGCTGTGCGACATCACACAGTCAGACTTTCTCCAGAAGAATCCTCCCTTTTCACTTGTAGGCTATGACATTGTACATTTATAGTTTCTGCATATTTTTGCTTTTATATAGATTCGACCAGATTAGATTGTTTCAAATGGTTTGAAAGATGATTTCTATGAACAAGGATCCATACAGACTGAAGCATATCTGATAGCACAAAAATAGGCCTATCCCTAACTACTTGCCTGCCTGACTGAGCACAGATGCATGCCTAGTTATTTGTATTTGACAGCATCTTTCATAAAAAACATAAAAAACAACAGCAGGACATTGGTGTGACTGCCAGTTTCACCATTAGACATATTAAACCTTCTGGGAATCTTGCCAAGACGTTTAAAGCAAACAGCAAGCAGTCTGCCTTCTAGAAGGCAATGCTCCCTCTTTTTTAGAGGTACCCTTGACGCAGTAGGCCCTTGCTCAGTCAGTGCAATATTGATAATTAGAGCAGTGGTCGTGAGTCAGAGGTAGCCTGTAGTAATGTCAAACAATGGAATGTTTTATTCCGTCTAGTGTTATACATGCTTAATATGCATCCACTCTTGTTCTGTGTGACAACCAGCGAAGGTGCTGTAAATAGTGTCAGTTGCTGATGTTTACAGTAATTATCCTGGTTCATCATACGGTTTAGAAGTGATGTTTTACTTGCTGTATAGCAGAAGCTGCAGTGTGTTATGACTGTTGCAGATCCGCATTCAGGGGTGAAAGACATAATGGGCCTCTGAAGACATGGCATTATTTCATGGAGATTGAACATCTCCATTAGCACTCAAGATTAACAGTTTACAATGTAAAGCATTGGGAAATATAACAGGCAAGAAAGAAGGTTCTGCCTCTGTGGTTCTGTGGAGTATGGTACCAGCCCATTACGAAGCCATATGCTTAAAACACTAAAGTATTCCATATTCAGTCACATTTTATTGCACCGGGCACCACTATAATTTCAAACGTGAGTGTTGTGTGCAGGATTTAGATTAGACAAGTATATCATATACAAGTCAACAAGGACCTTTAAACAGAGATTTTGTAAAGCCAATTTCAACCCACAAAATTACATTTTTTTCAAAAACTAAAATTGTGTCAATATTAACACTATTTATGTGTCTCATAGTCCTATTAGGCTCAAAAACATTTTGGGTGCCGGTTGGTTACTTTTTTGTTTTTTCATTAACAATAGGCTATGCTTAATTACAACTAACAACAAGGCTGGAACTGCATGCTCTCTGATGATACTCAAAGTAACCCACTGACCCCTGACATCATAAAACTGTAATGTTATCCAAAACACTCAACATAATGTGTCTGCTGTAATGTACCGCTGTAGAGCAGCCAGAGAGGTGCCAGGCAACTATAAAGGCCACACCTTCTTTTTCTCCCAGACTTCAGAACTCTCCTAAACATTTTCCTATGACTCAAAGGTCAGAGGTCGGTTGCTGGATATGTGGAGCCATCTCTGCACTGTTGGTCCTTACTTCCTTATTCCATATGCTATTGCTTTGTGCTTCTGCGTCAAAACATTGATGTCAGCAGCTGTCTCTGCTGCGGACTACATATTCATGTTGCTGTCCAATCCCATCTCTAACAAAACATATTGGTTAGAGACTTGTTCTAAACTAATTTGATACTGCAGTAATACTGCAGATGATAGGCCAATAGTCTTTGTCATATCAGGACCTCTTCACAAATGGAATATCTTTGGGTGAATATTATACAATCTATAGCTAAGACATGTATTTAAAATGTGGTAAAATACACACACATGTATGCCGTGAATATTAGAATTTAGAAGAATTAGAAGAAATACTAGAAGTTGTACAGGAAAGTATGTATTACAAACACTATACTGTTTCACCAATTGGTGGCAGTGTACAACTACTTCTAAATCGTCAGCAGTGTGCCGTGCAGTCTGTTGCATTATAAATGTAGGAAATAGATTACCGTAAATAAATCAAAATGGCCCGTTATTGTGAGTAGCCCATACACGCGACTGTATCCCTAAATTAAATATTGTTGAACAATTTAAGATGGAATTGAAAATGTTGATGGATAAATAGATTTTGCTTTTCTTTTTGTTTTAAGATAGGCTTAAAATTATTTTAACAAATTTCAGCATATAGGATGAATGTATCACCCGCTGATAGAGTTGGTTTTATATCTGGCAGTAAACTAAAATATATTTGGCACCATGACCTCCTAAGTAACAATATGCCAGAAACCCCATGAATGAGAATTTACATGACAATAATTATCATGTGTATTATCAGTAATTTACTGGCACATACACAGACAATATTGCCACGAAGTACACATTATCCCTGCCAATCAGGGTTCTAAGAGAAAATTAGTCCTTGCTTTTAAACCAGTCTACAATTTTCACCTCTGTAGTGATAGTGACCCATATGGCTAAGGCCAAGTAACTACTTCAATTATTCACAAAAAATCATATTAAAACCATTGATGAAAACTATTATGTTAAAAGTAATTACAGTACTGTAGTTACTGCATT
This sequence comes from Forbesichthys papilliferus, assembly GCA_025399855.1. Taxonomy (NCBI): domain Eukaryota; kingdom Metazoa; phylum Chordata; class Actinopteri; order Percopsiformes; family Amblyopsidae; genus Forbesichthys; species Forbesichthys papilliferus. The sequence goes on along the minus strand of JAODOY010033037.1, from coordinate 32,111 downwards.
GTTAGTGAAATATGGGTTTGAACAACACATCAGAAGGTTATTGATCCTTTTATGTATATTGCAAAAACAAAACCAGTAATGAAAATATTTATTGGTATAAACAGATATTAAACATTACTTTTGTATGAGGAACAGAACATTTCTGCAGCATAACCCTGTGCAACTCTAGGTAGACTTAGCCAGTATATAAATTGAGAATTAATATGGTAAATCAAATCCATTTGTAACATAAACAGACCTAATTCTGAACATGGATATTCACTTAATCAAGTATTGCGGGAGAGAGAAATTATATAAATACACAGGCATACATCGTTCTTTTTTCTTTTTTGAACACAGGGTGTCGTCATTCAGCAAGGGCACATGGTAACAACCATTTGATAGTACATTCATCAGCCATATGTACATGTTCTTCTAGGAAGCCAGCGCCCTCCTGTGGAGACAAAGAGGTTGTACAGAAAAATAATATACCAGAAACAATCCTGCCAGTATATCTTCAAATCCATTTCAGCTGCACTAAATGAAGGACTCACCTTGTGCTTCAAAAGGCCTCGTTACTCCTACGTCTATTTTGAAACTGCAACAGGTGAACAAAGAACTGTATGAAGTGTCAAAAGGCTACGTTGAGGGTAATGTTCTGCATGCATGGAAGCCATTTAGAAGCACTCACTAGATACAGTGAAAAGGTTCAAACTGAAACACTCCAAGACGCGTATTATGTAAGAGCATAGGACCCACTGACTTAAGATAACATAACAGATAACATAGCAGATAACATAACAGATAACATAGCAGATAACATAGCAGATAACATAGCAGATAACATAGCAGATAACATAGCAGATAACATAGCAGATAACATATAACAGATACATAAAAGATTACATAACAGATAACATGATACATAACAGATAACATAACAGATAACATATAACAGATACATAAAAGATAACATAACAGATTACATAACAGATAACATAACAGATAACAACAGATTACATAACAGATAACAGATACATAAAAGATAACATAACAGATAACATAGCAGATAACATAACAGATAACATAACAGATAACATAACAGATAACATAACAGATAACATATAACAGATAACATATAACAGATACATAAAAGATAACATAACAGATTACATAACAGATAACATGATACATAACAGATAACATAGCAGATAACATAACAGATAACAACAGATTACATAACAGATAACAGATACATAAAAGATAACATAACAGATAACATAGCAGATAACATAACAGATAACATAACAGATAACATAACAGATAACATATAACAGATACATAAAAGATAACATAACAGATAACATGATACATAACAGATAACATAGCAGATAACATAGCAGATAACATAACAGATAACAGATTACATAACAGATAACAGATACATAAAAGATAACATAACAGATAACAACAGATTACATAACAGATAACATGATACATAACAGATAAATAACAGATAACATAGCAGATAACATAACAGAATGAAAAGATAACCATTATCATGAGCCATACCAGTAAACCTGCAATAAATGGCTATCGCAGGCAGCGCTTATTACTAAATGAGGTTTCAGCTGAGTCAAGGAAATGTGATTAAGTCCTTTAAGTGGGCATACGGAGAGCCATTGCAGGTTTAATTTATGGGTGCTACTGTACTGCTTGGCTTCCTTCAGGGTTAGGGGGCTAGGGGCCCTTTTCCAAGTTTAGTCCCTTCCATTTATGGACAAGTTATGGAGAACACAGATGTCACCTCAGTACTCAAATAGATGCTTATAAAAGTGTTTGGCACTAATTGCTAAGAACGAATATGATTTGAATGTGTTAATCACGCTGATATGAATACAGATTTGCTATAGAGACGACGTCGGAGCATTTAATAAACTGTATGTGGACATGCATTTGTACTTTCCATGGGCATTCATCATGCATTCACATGCTCCATTCAATCATTATAAGAGTTACATCAACTGACCTGTAAAAATGAGGATATTGACCTATTTCTTATCTGCATCTGCAATCACCGCCTCTGTAATAAAGACAAGCCAGAAACAGTAAGGAATTTAAGTGCTCAAATAGTGTGAATTGGCCAAGTTGTGTTGAATACCCACATAATGCAAAGGCAACACTCTGAACGATGGGCTATTAAAAGTCGAGACTTACGTTTGACCTCCAGCTTGCAGGTGACAATGGCCTCTCCGAGGTCATTCATAGCCTTGCAGGTGTAGACACCTCCGTCGAAGTTACCAGGCTTACGAATCTCCAGAGAGCAAATACCCTGGACACAGATCTGCCTGTACTTGGGGTCATTTCCAATAATCATCTGGTTCTTCGTCCATTGGATCTTAGGCTGTAACATAATATAAACTACTGTTTATATAACGCACAGAACTCTGACATTTTGTCAAATTGTTTATTTTCTTATTTTTTACTTTACTTAACTCTTCTAGTAAAAAAAAGATATAGTAACAAAATGAATACAAGAAAGGAAAAAACTGTTTGATGGAATCAATAGCGGATCTACTTTTAATTGCTGTGCAATGCAGTTAGATAGAGTTGCTTTTTCAAACAGGCGTATGGGGATCTTGATTCTTCTTAAGATTTATGCATTTGAGTATTTTTTATAGAGCATTTTATTATGTATTGTACCTATTTCTATTTTACTATTGATTTTTCTATGGTATATGTACTGTATTTTTTCTGTTTGGATAGTGAATGCATTATTGCTTCTGAGAAGCACTTTGTGAGCTCTGTCTGAGAACAGTGCTATACAAATAAACTTTACTTACTTACTTACTTAGGACCTCACAGGCGGGAATGTCACACATTCAAGCGCCCTGTCCTGTCACCTTTTGGCCTCATCTGCTATCTGCCACATAAGTGGACCTCAAAAGAATACCAGAGCTAACCTGGCTAAGGAGTCATTATCCCTTCATCCTCTCACCAATATTCGGCTTTGCCATTTGCCTCTACAGGCCTGGTGGATCATATGTGGTAGAATGGCAGACAGCGGGCTAGCAAGGGCAGGTTAAGATAGTTTTCTATCTCAGCTCACAAGTCACCTCACTGACAGAGACAGATGTCTCATTCACTCAAGGTTAAATACGTATTAAAACAATGAATGCAAGCAGCTGGCTAGCAGCCTCCTCAGAGTGTAAGGCATTTGGTAAACAACAGAACAACAAAAGGCAGATATGTCTGTGAAGTAGAGCAGGCCATGCTGAAATAAGGAGCGAGTAAACTACGTCTGTTGTAGCTTTTCAGTCCGCAAGAACCAACTGCTTACAGTGTGAACACAGCAGCCATGCAGCTTACTGTGTGTCTAGAGATGTTAAGGTTGAGATTTTGATCGCCAGAATTTAAACCGAAGACGCAACTTCACGCCATTTCTCTGCTTGGCACTAAACAATCCAACTGAGTAGTGCCCTTTGCAGGCTATGTTGTTATCACGTTAAACATTAGAGTCATCTTAAAGGTTCACTCTAAATGGCACACCATTACATTTGTGTCAGGAATAACCCTTGCAGTTTTAAACTGGGATAGAGCAAGCATTCTCTACCACTCCCCTCTTACACTGCAAGACTTGCACCCTTCCATGGGCAATTGTTCCAAAATACATATACAAAATACTGAATGTTTAGTATCTAGGCACACTATAACACATGGGAAGTATACAGTGCCCCTAGATTAAAGGTGGAGTCAGCCATGCTGGAGAGAGTAAGATTGTTGATATTTTAACTAATCAAAACAATAACACCTCTCTGTTCAATGCCATAGGGTGCTCGTGCTCTCTTAGAAGCTCCGCCCCACACATTGGACATGCATTGCCAAGACTAGGATAGTGTTGTGTGGTGCGGTCTGCACCACTTTGTTTTCTCAATAACACAGCCAGGACTATATGAAGGAATCATAGGTACAACAGCCAGTGTAATAAATTGCACTGTAACATAGTGAAAGACAACAAAACATTTCTTCCATTAATTAAAGCAAAGCATGACATAACAAGACATCTAGTCCATATAGGCAACATCAACCATAGCTCATTTCTTGGAAGCCAACGACGTTTGTTTAAAACTAATACAAACAAGCCATATAGCTGAACTCATACTTTAGTCAGCATAACTCATCATATTTCCTGAAACACTTTTTCCTCCATTGCCTTATTTACACTCAAGTATATGGGAGAAAATACTGTAGCTGGCATAAAAGATACAATGGCCTATTTCATGCAGCAGCTGTTTGCTGTACCTTTGGGCTTCCCCTGACAGAGCAGAGCAACTTGGTGCTGTAGCCCACAGTAGTGGCTCGGTCACTCAGAGCAGTGGTGAACTTGGGCGCTTCGCTGAAGTCACGCTCCTTGTACTCCGGGGGTTTGTAATCAATACCTTGAGAGAAGAAGAAGGAATGGTAGCATATTATTACAAAGCAAATGCACCAGTCATCTATGAAAAGGTATGTGATCAGAATGTAATTTTGAATGGTGCCATTTTGCTATTAGGTGTTCTCTGTGGCAATATACGTTTGGTCGCGATTAAGATTTGGCACTGCCAAAATCTGTTAAATTACAGTAAATATACCAAATGACATTCATAGATAGATTAAAAGCAGACTACAGTAGTCTGGTTGGTATCTGAAAGGTCCTAGTTAGATTCACATAATACTTGAAATTATACGGTACTCACACTAAGTCACATTGGCCCTATACAGGGCCAGTGCCTACATAGCTAAGCACTTTTAATTATAAATAAAAAGCCAAAGGATCTGCTAAATGTCTGGTACTTGTGTGAAAATTACTCACTTTAAGACAATTTTATGAATTCTAAACTGAAGAAAAATTTTACATTGTGGTTGTTAATAGCAGTTTATTTTATATACTCAGTGGGCTAAAGAGGCATTTATGTGTGGATAATTGTACTGTATGTACAACTAGTACTGTTCAACTTCAATTCATGTTTTATACTTTATGTTGCTTTAAGCCAGATCTCTCCTGAAAAAATAGATTTTTCTGTATCACGGGAGGATGTAAAAGTGCATGCCAAGTTACCCGTTTTCAGAATCTTGGCCTCCCCCTTCGAAACAGCACAACCCTCGCTGATTCCAACCTTGTTCTCTGAAAAAACTCGGAACTTGTAGGTGTTGCCCATAATGAGGTCAGAAATAGTGGCGTTAAGTCTGTGGTAATGTTCCAACACATTGAACCATTCCTGTCACACACACAAAGAAGACAGAGGAAGAGTTTTGAGGTGTTGCGTCGGTCTGCGTTGGTCAAAATGCATTTCTATTCTATTCAACTTGGTGGATTCAGCTGGAGTTGAATAAAAGTTATATTTGATTTGATAAACTGATGTTGAGCACATCAGTGTTTCTGTTGGCCAACAAGTATTGGGCAGTGGCAGAATTTTTTTTCAGAATTTAGATAACAGGTAACATTTAAATGTTGACACATTGTGCTGCACTTTATGGGAGAGGAATGGAATAAAAAGAAAAAAGAAAAAAAAGTCATAAATAAAATGTATTGTTTTAACGTTGTTGGTAGAGTTACATCATGTAAAGCCGTGCTTTATAAAATGCTGATGTAGGAGGGATAAAATGGTGTTCATGTAACGTTGACTATAGGTTTCCAAATCACTGATTATCTACTAGTATACAATGTTTGGTACTGTAATCTGAGAATGGCGATAACTTACTCCGGTCTTTTTGTCAGCTTTTTGGACTGTGTATCCTGTGATTTCTGTGTTGCCATTGTCTTTAGGCGGAGTCCATTCAAGGGCAACATTGAAGCCCCAGGTATCCACAATCTTTATGCTGGTTGGTGGCCCAGGCAGCTCTGGAAGAGACAACGATGTCTTATTTTGCTATAAAAGTGCTGTAGTGTACATTAAAAGTATCTTTTTTTACCATGAAAATGCTATCATTAAACACAGAGCTATTTGCTTTACCGACAATCTGGAGAGTGAGGCTGGCCTTGTCTTCAAAGTCATCCACCTTCACACACATCTCATACACTCCGGAGTCGTCTCTCTCAGATGTACGGATGAAGAGAATGCTGTCTCTGTCAGTGCTGCGGATGTTCACCCTCTTGGTGTCCAGAGGCTGGCCATTCTTTGTCCAAGAGACCACCGGCTTGGGCTTGCCCTGGGAACACGCGTGAGTGTGATGTACAATGTGACGTGCAATATCATGCTTGCGTTTAGGCCCATTTCACGTGGCTCACTTACGGTGAAGGGAATCGTAAGGTTAATCTTGTCTCCCACGTGTGCGACATATCGCTGTCTGAGGAAACGGGGTAGGCGAACTTTTGGGCGATCTGAAGAAGAATAAGAGCATTTGTAGTTTTCTTTATTTGCTGAATTATTATGTGAACCAAGTTCCTTCTCAGTGGACATTTCTAAAAGTGATTTAAGGGGAACCAGCACCTACCTGTTCATGCCAGCAGAACAGTGATTATCAGGACTCTATATAAAGCTGCCATATTGTAAAAACTAGGATGGCACCGATACGATACTGAGATCGTAAATCGGTCCGATACTGACTTAAATAGCTGGATCGGTATCTGTGACAATTGGACAGTTGTAACCGATCCATTGGGCTAATCCAATTAAATTAATTTACATTAATTTAGGTCTACTGTTAAGCATCAGCCATGTCTAACCTACCTAGGCTACACTATCAGCAGGATGGTTAATAAAATGCATCTAAGTCCTAAAATAGAGATTGGCTGCCATTTACTTTGCAACTTAACTTAAAACTTAATTTAACACTGGAATCGGACCGGTACTCGTTACCGGACGATATCCAAAGTGCCAGTACCTGTATCGGGACTGAAACTCTCTCAGCCATGTCACTATAAGGAGCTGCAGTTAAAGTTACCTAAACTGCTATAAGGGTAATTACTGTATAATGAAACCATTAGTGTAATATAATCACAGGAACCATTGGTATGCTATTTATAGCCAGTGTCAAAATATAAAAGCTAAAATAAAGGACAAAATGGCTGTATTTGTGTGCTGAACATCCCGACAAAAAGAAAAAAACTAGAAAAATGCTGTCTGTAAAGCCTGTGGCATCTTTCAACACAAACAGTGAACGTCTGCTGGTGTCAGAAGACTTGGGCGCCACCCGAGAAGGTAGATCCATGCTCCCAACTGCCCTCACCCGCCCCCATCGGAGATAACACGATGGAAATTATAGCACCCCCAGACCCCCACCTGCTTTCAGATGGATCACAGCAGTTGTCACCATTATGGAAAGGGGCTCCGCATTTAAGCATTATGTCTGTGCGGACAGCGCAATGCCAGACCTTCCACAGAGAAAACCTGCATTAGACACATACTGTACACCATACAAACTATGTTACCAAGGCTTTATGGGGGAGTCAGCAGTGATTCCTTTGCAGGAAACCTTTAATAATGTCCCTCTATATATAGAAGGCCAGCTATTTTAACAGCAAAGTGACCATGAATATGGTCCTGGCTACTGAAATATTGCCAGCCTGTTCGGCTCACGTTGCATTCCCATCCACTCTCCATTACGTGAGAGATAATATCTGACTTTGAAGCCAAAATAACACGGCTCTGACTTTTAAAACCATCTTAGTTCACACGGTTCGCTTCATTAGATTCACATATGCTGCCTACAATTAACACCATATAAATAAGTAAAAATTAACAGTTCAGATTACAGGAAAAGATTCATATAATGTCTGTCTTATCTCACTACAGATTCCCCTCTTTCAATAGCACCAAGACTTTAGAAAAAGATGGCATCATAAAAGAGAGCGGTGCTCTGTGATTTCTGTTCACTCAAAATGTTAATGCACTTTGGCGTCATCTTAGAAAAAACCTCAGCTGACAAGCTGATTGGCTGACCTGTTTACCTAACGGTTGACAACTGCAACTTTTGCATTGAGCGGTTCCACACTGATACTTGTGAGGAAATGAAAGCTCTGGAGCTCTAAAGATTAACATATCGCACCAGGCTAGGAACTTTCCTTATCCCACAATAAAACTGAAAGATGAGGTAATGACAATATTATTCTGCTTTCTCTGATGGGCAATGTTACTCACACAAATTGAATGGCCGTGTTGTGTTCACTGATAGCAGAGCAAAGCAACTGCTAGCTGCAGTATGAACCTGTTGCGACTTCAAACTGACCCTAGTCTGGTTTGACCTTTCTGCTAGCTATATAATACTAAGCCATTCCTGTGCATATAGTAGCAGACTTTAACTGGCTAGTACTGATCTATCCAGCCACAAAACTGCCTACAAATTACAATTGGAATGAAAAGCAAGACATCATAATAAATAATCACAAGGAGAACTTCAACAGCATATAGTCTGAAGAAGAACTATATTTGCTGTATATGCAAATTGAGGTAGTAATACAGTAGTGGTCTGCTTATACTGTATTATGCATTCTAATATTGGACCTAATATTTTATACCTATTCTTTCAATGTACTTGGTAGAATGATGCTGTTGCAACATCCAGCTGTATCTTGCCTCCCTGGGGTTCCAACCTACCAGCCACCTCCTTGACCAGCACAGCTTCAGGCAGCGCTACAGGGGCGCTGCGTCCTCCAGCGTTCACAGCCACCACGCGGATCTTCAGACGGTCGCCCGTGGCCTGGTTTTTGATGACGTAGCGGCACGACTTCTGAAGGTCCACGTTGACTGCCTTCCAGTCCTCAGCTGGGGAGCAACGGTTTGAATGGTCAAAATACCCTACTGACACATTGTTGATCTCACCGCTTAAGCTCCTACTTAAGACCAGAATGGAGCAGTAGCTAGATCACCATAGAGGACTAGCTAAACTACAACTTTGAAAATACATATTTTTCCTACTGTAAATGCAGTTTGTATAGAAACTTGTGTAACGTCATTTTCTGCACACATTTCATTCACAATTATTTGACATCTCCTTGGCTGTTTTGTGGTACAAAACCATATAACCATGGCTAAAACAAGCTTGAGCTGAAAGCTGACATTCACTCAGTGCTTGTAGATCTAAAAGCAGGACTTTGAGACCACAGCAGTTCCTGAAATGCCTCTTTCCTTTTAGGGAGAGGTTATGTACCCACAATATAAATCTACGTGACATTTTAGGGACAGCTGCAATTGCAATTTACCACATATCTATGAATGCATTTCACCATTTTAGGTAAACAGTATATAAAGATTGTATATAAAAAGAGTTAACACAATCACAATTACACAAATAAATAGTACACTTACAAATCTATATAATTCCACACAAAATAGAATAAAATTAAAGTTTAGCAGTTATTTATTGAACTATGTCCCGTGCAAAAAAATCAAAATAGAAGTCTGCCCAAAAGACTATAAAATAGGCTAAACTTCCAACGTGAAACTAACTATGAATAACTCACTTCCGTCCTTGCAGACTTCAATAGTGTATCCATCCAGGCCAGAATCTCCAATCGTCTCTGGCTGACTCCAAATGATTGTCACAGAACTGTCATTTTTATCCTCAACAAACAGATCCACGGGGGCACTTGTGGGCTCTGCATGTGTTCAAAACATTGAAACGTCAGTTGGATCTCTGGCACCGACTGAAACGCACAAACTACCTCCTTTGACTCAAGGCAAAAGGTGGTTCAGGGTGATGGCGACCACTTTGTAGCATGGAGAAAACAAGAGGATAATGTAATGACCGTGGGAGGAGGCATTTGCCATAACAGTCTCCTCACATGCAAGGCTTACCTTTGGGAGGAGGAGGGGGCGTTGGCACTCTGGGCTCCACTGGCGCGGGTGCTTCAGCTGATATTAAAGAGGCATTGGCATTAGTGTTGGCTTGGGTAAAAGCATGTAATGAACAGCATGTCCCAGCATCAAATATAACCCAATTTGTTTACCTCATAGCCCACTATTGACATAGCTGGCATATTAATCCAGAAATGGCAGTAAGTAAACTATATGCTTCTCAGATTGCAAAGAATCTCAGAAGCCTATTAATCATCTAGTGCAGCCTAGCAGAACTTGATGTGGCTGTTGGATGACGGGCCATATCGTACTGGAGAGTAACTGTTGTTAGCATTAGCATTGTAGCATTAGCATTGTATCTGAACAGGGTACGGATTACATAAATTACAGGTTAACACATATTATCTATATATATATATTCAGAAGGTCTATTTTACCCGATTCATCTGAAATTATATTAAAAAGCTAATTATCCAGTGTATAGTACAATATATTATTGGTTAGTCTGAATACGGTTACTTTTTTTGAGTCACTTTTTAAAAAAGCATCACAGTTATATCCTCTTATACTTCTGACAGTATGTTAAAAGTAGAATTACCCAATATCTCATGTAGCCTAGGTAATAAATGACTATAGCATATCTATAATGTATCTATATCTATATCTTGTTTTAAACATTTTTTTACAAACATAGGCTACTGTAGGCTATTAGCATTCATGCATAATATGGGTATATCAATTACAGAGGCAAAACACCTGGGTCAAATCTTATGACCAGAGGTTCATTTAAATAAGTGTATCCTAAACATTTATTTTGTTAAATGCACATATTAGCAAAGAAAACAGGTCAGTCTTGAATACCAACAGGGCACGAGGTTTTACATTTTTGGACCTTTTTGTCTTGCTTATTATCATTAAGGTAAACATGTAGTGCCATCAAAATGTTTTCTGGATTTCACTTATAGTTTGTACATTTGCATAGGATTTTTAAGATCACGAATTTGTTTTGACTTTGTTATTCGACTTTTGCTACGCGCTTGCTTAGTGTGAGAAGCAGCATTTACATTAGTAGGCTATATAGTACAGTACTGAATAAAGTAGGCTACCTAGCCAATGCAACGACGTTGCCTCTATTTTACTCAGTTAGCTGTTCTTTCAGGTTTAACCATGTATTACCACCTGGGGGAGCCTCTCCTTCGGCAGGTGCTGCCGCCTCAGAGGGTGCAGCCTCGGCGGGAGCCGCCTCGCCTTCTGCGGGGGTTGGAGGAGCCTCCGCAGGAGGTGGCTGGGCTGCTGGCTCTGGGACAGGTTCGGGAACAGCGGCTGGTGCCTCCTTTTTTGCTTGTTGCTTCGGTGCTGCCTTCTTGATGGGGGCAGGTTTGGACGGCATTGTGGCGGTTGCAGATAATCCCCAGTTCCAATGCCATCATTCCTCTAGAAGAGAGGGGCTTATATAGGACTCTGGGGGGCGGGGCTCCGCCCCTAATGACTGCGGTGTTACAAAGATCAGATATGTACTATATACTTTATACAATAGCATGCCGATAAGAGTTGCGGCAGTGGGGTAATCAATATCAATTCAATATTATATTAATAGTCCTAATCTTACAATTAAATATTATTGATACATTTTGTAAAACGTATAGGCATATTATTATTATTCAAATATACTACTACTACTACTACTACTACTACTACTGATAATAATAATAATAATAATAATAATAATAATATTAAATGGATATAAAATATCTGATCTAAGTATTTTCCTAATTCGACATGAATAGACTACTGATACAGTAGGCCAAAGTTCACATTGCCAGAAAAATACAAATTTGTTATTGCATATCCAGATTGTATACATTTTAGGTAGTTTGAAATGTGATGAATGTGATATTTTCAGAATCTTACGGTAGTCTATCGCATTGCTCTCGCCGTCACGCTATCACTGCACAGTGAATCCCAACATGACTACAACACAGAACAATGCAATACATTGCCTACTCCATCACACACTACAGTGACCACTGGTGTGCATTAAACAGAGAGACTGAGGACATTGATATGGTTCATGATGTAGTCACTGTGGCCGTCAATAACGAGATAGTTACTAGTGGCACAAAATAAATACGCTTTGAGCTCCATCACTGAGTTTGCCTGGTGCCACAGACTTCTGCACTGTGACTTAACAGCACCTATAGGGCGAGATGATGCACCTCCATTTTTCCTGCATCCACGTACTGATGTCTACATCATTAGGACAGCATAACATGCAGATGGGTTATAGGGGTTATATGGGGTTGATGTGTTGTGTAGACTGATGCATGTATTCCATTTCACAATATTGTTTCATTTAGATTGGTTAAACATGTTGATATTGATTTGTCCTTTTTCATGCTTAATCACAATTAAGACATTTTTTAAAATATTATTTATGATATAACAGAGGTAAATGGTATTAACTTTATTTGCTGTCTGCTTGTAGTTGGAATAAAGTAAACATAATAATTTATTGTGGGTGTAATGATTCTAAAAGCCCAATAATGCTAGAGTAACAAAAACATGAACATCACACAATGGTAATTCAGTCAGGTTAAAGTCTCACCAATGGTCTCAATTTTGTTTAACATTTTAACAAAAGTGAGCTAATTGTGTTTAGCACACACATGACAGGCATACATGCAAAAACACACAAACAACATATAATGACATGTTTTTATTGACTTAAACAAACATAGGTGGATGAATATGTCATCAGAATCATGCCATCTCTGTGTACTATTTGACTTATTTCTGAAGACATAAACTGTTTTTCTGATTCTCTTCAATGATTGTTGCCGCGAAACCGTTGACCTATTTACAATCTTTACATGTCCTGTACAAAATAGAGAAATTAATTTTTTCAAAGGATTCTTTTGAAAAAAAGAAATATCAAATATTAGCATTTTAAAAAGGAAACTTTACGACCCCCTATAACAATACATTGGTGACATTTTTCTTGTCGCAGTTTACATGCATTTACAACACCTAGAACCCCATCAGCCATTAACCGCATTAAATATTTTTGGATTTTAGTTAACACTGCGCTGACTATTCAGCAACCTGTATTGGCCAATTAAGTCTTATTTTATTGTCCACATTATCTTTGAAACATAGACTTGAATAAGTGCTTATTCTTGTCAGCCATATCAATAATTATTTATGCATTTTATATGTCAGCTTCTAAACAAACTACAAACAAAGCAAGTACAGGTTATTGGACCATGTAACAGAGTAGACACATGTCTACAGCATTTATTGTAGCTTCATTGCTGTTTGTAGTGTTAAGATATAGGCAATATCATTTGGGCTATTTTTGTTTTTAAACCAAGCCATATAGACAATGTCTCAATGGACATGAATAAATATATCATATCTGCTTATTAAAGCCCATATCTGTCTTAATTAAGCTTTTCCTGGTTGTGCTATGCTACTTGGTCCAAATAAAACAAAATGTAGACAGCTAATCAAAACACATTTGCTCATTAAGTCCAGTCACATACCTATTGCTACCACCAGTAGAAGTTGCTGCATAGTCCTGATACACCAATGCAAAGACACATCACAGCTACAACAGCGCAACAGGCACAATCACCAGTGAATGAGATAAAAGGCTGAGATGATGGCTTTTTTCATATACACAATGAAGGTTGTGTTGGGAATACTGTCTGACACTGTTTACTGTATTTACACTACCTAAAATGGACCTTAATTGGCATGATACCAGTGAGATTCACTGGATACTTGACACCTAGTGAAAACGTAGAACTCTTTTATGCTTACGTGGAACCAATAAGATAAAGCCACTTCTGGCAGAAGTGCAAAAAAAGAAGTGCAAAAAATGCAACGAAAGGTCAAGGCATACAATAATCAGATTGGTAGCCTTCATTAAATCATTCCCTTGACAGGCTGCAACCCCACAGTGGCTGGTAGAACTGGTGTACATTAAGCAATGTCCCAGTCTATGATGGAAACCATATCCAGGATTTACACTCTTACATGTACCCATCATGACTAGCTACAAAGCAATACACACCAAGTGCATTAACATCTAGTCATACTACTTGTTAGCATTTTTTAAAATGTTTAGCTATTTTAGTGAAAAAAAAATAGCAACATGGGCATACATCATACATTACTCCACATTTCCACTGTATCCATTGAACAATAACACTTGTTAATATTGACCAGGACTTAAGAGTACTGTACATCTTACATTTATTTCACATTATACCCTTTCACTAATGCTTGATCATTTTAGTATACAAAACTCTATCTACCCTGACAGTCTAAATGATGGTTATTCATCAACACTAAACCGAGTTCACTTGTTTAAAAAAGAGGGAAAGCACCAGAAATACCTAAATGTTGATATATTAATGATATTACAGTAAGAGCAAAGATTTAAAACTGTAGGACAAAATAAATGGGAATAGGTAGATTTAAGGTCACTATGCTTATACAATGTTTGTTATATAATTGTACAGTAGAGCACTGTGATACGATTTTCTGTAAAAGTACCTGCTATGTGATACATTATTTTGTATGGCTGTGTGAAACATAAAATCTATACATTCATATGAAAATTAACTTAGACCCCTAACTTGACTGTCAAAATTCAAGATTAAAGATTAAGTACATTATTTGGTTCAGCATTTTCAATATTTGCACCATGCAACTAGTGTAAACTAATTTTATACACAAAATATACAGTAACTAATGTGAATGCTGGGAAAAATACAGACAATAGAAAAAAAACCTTGATGCAAATGGACTTGTTTGTTTTTCCTTATATGGGCACTGTACTTGAATATGTGTGTAGGAAGTGTATAATGCCTGATTTACCTGAAATAGTTGGAGATATGAAACAAAAATATCTGTTTAGAAACATTGCAGTGGTCTGCATGAAATATGCAAAACAATGTGCGGTAAAAGAGTATGACAGCAATTATAACAAACCAAATGCATAATAATGTAAAATAATTGGCCATAATAATGTCCAATGAGCAGTCTTTTGCCAAATTAATGTAGGTTTTTCATATTAACAATTATTTTTCTTGTAAATTTTAAATAAAATATCAGAATCATTCTGAGACTAGAAAGCAGCCACAAGACACAAAAGCACTACGGTAGAACTGAGCTGACGAGGAAATCTTTGCATTAAGGCATTCTGTTCACTCAAAGTTTACCTGCTTGGGCTGTGAAAGCTCAGGATTGCATATGTGTTAAAATTGGCCTTCAAAGACTGACACAGTAGATATGTATAATATAACCTGGTGTTGAACATTTACTGTATATACGTCATGCCGTCATACTCTTTTCCATACGAGTCAGGATCTAGACCTTCCGCACCATAGCCCAGTTTAGTGTAAAATAGCACTGTTGAAGGAAAGACCTGATAAATTGAGTTAGAATAAGTGTTGTTAGCACCGGTCTGAAAGTCATACTGAGGATAATAGTAGTAGGTAAAGGGATTATATTGGTAATAGTACTGAATACAATTCACTAAGAATTAAATGAATCACTTAAAAAAAGAAAGAAGTTGAAATAAACTGAATAATCAATCACGGTGTTGGAATAACATTTCAAATGAACCTTCAACTGTTTTGTGAAGGTTACTTAAATCTTGAATGTGCATTGTGTTTTACAGCCAAAAACATAATAAATACAAAATCAGAGTTTAGGCAGGCTAGGGTCTTCTTTGTCAGGCGACTCAATGTAATTGGCAGCCTCTTGGAGTTTTAAAAGCATTGCCATCTGAAACAAAATAGGAAAGCATATCAGGATTAACCTCTATTATACTGCATGCATGGGATTACAATGTGGACAGCATACTGTAATACTCAGACCACAAACTTGACAGAGGGTTCCCACAGATATTTACCAAAAGTAAATGTGTTATTATAATACACTGGCCTGGACTTTGCGCTAGTTCATGGTGTGTGTACTCTGCATTCAATGGACATTTTGTAATAGTTCAACACAATTACCATGCTGAGGTAATTAGGTTGTTTATTTAAAAATGCTCGATAACATGGAAAATGCCATGTCTCCATTTGACTCCAAATGTAATGGCTATTTAAGATATTTTCAAAACTTCTTCCAAGAAACATTTCTACCATGGACCTCCATAACCATGGGAACCCTAACTACTTTACAGTGAATGTCTAACCAGCGGGTCTGACTCCATGGAGCTGGGCGGGGTCTCCTGGTGTCTGGCCTCAATGGCCTGTCCAGGGCTACTGGAGGCTATACTGGGTGGAGGCAGGTGGAACAGCTTGGCCTGGTCCTGCTGGGCAGACGGCCAAGGCAGGGTCCCCCTCACCCATTCAACTGGGTCCTCCCATACCGCCTTCTGGCCATGGACCTGAGACAGCATAAGAAAGACAACCACATGAGAGCAAGCCATTTGCTATGGCCAGGACGAGGGAACTCGTGTTGCGCCTGTCTTCCTTGGAAGACCCACCTAGACAGGTTATAAAAACCATTAGAGGTACAAATGGAAAGGGTTTCAAAAATCAGTAGTATGAATTTACATTACCGCAAGTCACCAGAAGTAGCGCTGCAACCTTTGTTTCTACATAAGATGACATTGTTTCGCCTCGTCTATTGCTTACCTTGATGCCATCTTTGGCCCCCTCCTGAAGGTAAGGGATTATGGAATGGTTCCAAAGGTCAATGAACCAGGAGCGAAAGTCCTCCACCGTAACAGGACAGGACAGGAAAAAACAAGGGCCTAAACAGAGACGAGCAATTCATTTCAATTCAAATTATTATCAATTACCGTACGATACAACAGTGTAATTGCAAATGATCATTTTGATAAAAGACATGGATCCTTTTTTGCGTTCAAACTGAGAGCTTCTCGTACCAATGAGGAAGTCAGACGTGCTGTGTTTCTCCAGGAATGCATGCAGGTGGTACCAGAGTTTGGGGACCCAGTCTAGTACCCTGATGAGGTCCTCGTTGGTCAGGCTCCTCTCATCCTCAGCCTCCATTAGCTTCCTGTGCAGGTAGCGTACCAGGAAGCCATTGGCTGGTTCTACGTTGTTGGAGAAAGTCACCATCCTACAGTGGATACATACATTAATATGAAGTGTACAGTACTATCTTGTACATGCTACAATACAGTAACTAGTAATAGCCAGAACAGACTCTCATTGCCTAAAGCCCTAGCTTATATTCCCTTTGCAGAAAGGAGCTTTAAAGTATACAACACCAAATCTAAAAGCCAGGAGCAATGCTGCTTTAGTTGTAATCTTATAAATAGCATTGACATTTGTTAATAGGACAAAGTCTCTCACCTGAAACTGAGGTGAAGGCCGTGATTTGCAGTCATCTTTACCGGTTGATTGCTCGTCCCAATAATGTAAGGACTAGGAGAAGTAAAATATGAACCATTCATATTATTTCATGTACTGGTAAATTCTTCTTACAGACACTTTAGAATGTGGGGTTTAGTCTCAGGGAGTGTGGGATGTACCATTTGTGATATTTGCAGGTCAGTGCACCGTTGACTAGTTCACTGAGGGAAGTAGGATCGTGGATATCATCTAGGATAACAACTAATGGGATTTCTGATGAGCCGGTTTCCCGATCAATCTGATTGGCCAGGTTGGAAAGGCAGAGCTGCAGATCCTGGAGAGGAAAGGGGGAGAGAGAATAAATCAAATCACATAATATAAACAATAATGAATGGGTTAAACTGTAGGATTAACCCCACTATCTATTGAAGCAGGGAAGGGGGGGGTGGGGGCATCGCAGAGTGATTTTGAAGTTCATAGCTCGCCCATAGCTACAGTATGCTGTATATTTAGACATAGATATAGATAGACATATACTTTATTGTCCTCATGAAGGTTTTAGGTTCTTCAAAGCGCAGATACAGCAATACATGGCCAACACCATTAAACAAAATATTACAAAAATAAATAAATAAATTATACTAAAAAGACAAAGTAAACAAAGTACACAGAGGTATACACACACACACCTGAAGCCCAGATCAACCATCACTTCCTCATCCTGCCCCAACAACACAAGAATAATACTGCTCCCAGAGGGGACTACAAGCACTAACCAGGCCTGTTAGAACCTCAGTCCCGCTGGAGGCATGGGGGGAGCCCATAACGCTATCTCACCTTGCATGACTGGCGGTGCATGTTGAACGTGACCACCATGCCGTGGGTGAGCTCGCGCCCGCTGCGGTCCACCAGGTATTCGGCCAGCCGTGAGGTCAGGAAGGTCTTCCCCGTGCCGCTGGGCCCAGACAGGATGAGGCGGCGGTGCTTGAGCAGCAGGCTGATGTAGTGTTGCATCATGGGCTTGGGGACGAGCGTCTCGAACACCAGGCTATCCACACACTTCTCTTTCAAACCTGCAGGTGTATATGTAAATATAATGCAAATATAACATATTATTTCCCAGGTGAAAATACGATGGTATAAGCCCACAGGAGCTTCATGTTGCCCTGCATGTTTATCTCCGCCACAATGTTTTTCTGGTGTGAAGGAATAAAAAGTAAAGTAATCCAGTGCCATGATGGCAAGCAGCTGGTTAACAACCCCACATATTCCCTTGCAGAGTTGTTGGATACTTGAAACTGTGCGTCTCACAATCAAATCTCTTAAGAGCTCCATTCGGGGAATGATCCTATACTATGTGCAAGACGTCTTTTAAACCATAGGGGCTTTGGAAAAAGATTATGTTTTGGATTCGGATTTATGTCACCTCGCATGCACTTCATTAACAAGTAGGACTCCCGGCCTTCAGCTCTGGAAATAACTCCACATCAAGCGTGGGTGGGTGTGTGCACCGAGAAGGCCTTGGCAGCCTAAACAGCCCCTGTAACGAGGCACCTCTGGGGGGTCTAGGGGTCTGAAACCAGCTGGCCCAGCCTGACACCAGGCAGAGCAGGGCTCAGGTTACCCCAGATCACTCTGCATTCTAGCTTGCTAAGGGGGAGAGGGGTCAACTTCCAGTAGAGCACCCAGCGCTCTCTGGATCCACACGGATCATAGCTGTGCTTTAAAGTCACTAATGGCCTCTACATATGAGCTATCTTAGAGCCGAACCCCGCATTTATCTGCAGTATGAGTGTTGAATTAGGAAGGTGCGCATCATGTGATTACAGGACCCTCTCTGCTTATTCTTGCAAGAGGACACAATGGTTCTGATGTGTTGTTAAAACAATATCCAATTCAAAATACACGTTTTCCCTTTTCAGGCTATGATCCCCACACTAGATTTACAGTACGTCGGTCAGGGCAAAGAACAAACAGTCCAGTGTCAACAAGGGCATGTAAAACACGCTTAAAGCGCGCTCAGAATTTAGTAATGGACAAAGAAGATGCGTGTTACATTCACGTGAATGCAGCTGCTCACATGAGGCTCATATATATTGCTCCCAGTAGGAGTCACCTTAAAGTGGTAGTGTGTAACATTGTGTATCTTCAGTAGTAGAAGTATTTTAAAATCACAGGATATGTGTGTATATTGTACTTGCAAAATAAACGTTATTGCCGTACAATCCTTATATAAAATAAAAAACTACTTCCAAGCAAGATTGTACAGCATTGTCTTTGAAAGCACACAATGCTGCACATGCGCGCACACACACACATACATACACACATTCCTGGAATCCAGTATGCGTCCAGTATGCACGGTGTGAGGGCCATACTTTTCATTGCTCTGCCCCCTAGAGGCCAGATATTACACACAAGCCATTTAAATAAATATGCAAAATGTGATAATACAAGTAAGCCTACTAATATGAGTATTGTTTAACACAGTAACTATTGCACTTCTCCACAGACCTTTGAGGGCCACGGTGATGCTAGTCGCCCCCCTGGACATGCAGCGCGAGGGCTGGCTCTCAGGAACCTCCCCACCCAGGACCCTCTTAATGTGACCCATGCTGTAGCTGTAGATGGAGTCTGTACAGAGACCCAGGCTGGATGTAGGGTCCACCTTGGCTATGTACACCTGTAATGCCAATGAGATCAAATTACTTTACATTTACACCATTTAGCACACTTGCATAGTACATTTGGCAATAGCTCAATGGGTCATAAACCAGCAATCAAACAACATTCTGCTAGAACAATGATGGTAGACTAACTTTATGTAAGTGGGTTTGATTTGTTGAGTATGAACTCAAAACAATTATATTTTTTATTATTATTATAATTATTATTAGGTTTATAATAGATATTTTTCACTCCCCTTTTCAAACTGGAACATGCAATTCACACATGGGGTAAGCTGCACTTACTCAGAATTACTTGAGAAGCATGGGCGCTGTCTGGGATCTGAGCCAATAATATGTCAGCAAGCAGGTTACCTTGCAAACCCACCAGCCTGCCAGCTTGGTATTTTTATGTGCAGTTTGGACTAGAGGTTGTTAAAATGTGGGTGGAGAGACCCACCAAGAAGTTAAAATGCTTTTATTATATTTCTATTTGTTTGTAAGTGGCGGGAAGAAGGGGGGTTACCGAAGGATTCTGTCTCACCTTAAATGCCTGACTGACAGCAGAGTCCAGCATGGTCCAATCCATCCTTCCATTCACCCTGACTGTACCAACGAAGAAGTCCTGCTGTTTAACATCCTTTAGAACATGGAGAATACCAAACCATTCATAAATACATAAGTAACTCAATACAAATATAAAGGTTTGCAATATATACAGTATATTGTATATGAAATAGGGAAACCCAAGCAATGCTTACATCTTTGAAGACGTGTAAATCTGCAACGCAAACCACCACCCTGACACGGTGGTCGTCCCTCTGCGAAGACAGGGTGCAGTCTGCAAGCACCTCTGTGGAAAATGATACATATTCTTAAATCCTCTACTTGGTGTCAGGTGTCAGATATTGAATTATTCAATTTGAATTCATTGAATTATATAAATAGAAAATCTAATGAAGGTTGTAACAAATGATAGTAATGAATGTATTCATTGCAACTCCTTTAATGTGATGTTGAGCGCATATTCGTATTAAGTCAATCTTTCCCCAATGTTTCAAAGAAACACCCTTTGGGTCTTCAAATCAATGTGAAGGCCCTTATAATAGGGCCACACATCTTTCCTATTGAATGTAGTCATGACGACTCACACAACAGCGTCAGTACTGTACACTGTGTCTGCATACTGTGTCTGCATACTGTGTCTGCATACTGTGTCTGCATACTGTGTTGTGTCTGCATACTATGCCTGCATACTGTGCTGTGTCTGCATACTATGCCTGCATACTGTGCTGTGTCTGCATACTGTATCTGCATACTCTGCCTGCCTACTGTGTCTGGATTTTGTATCTGCATACTATATCTGCCTACTGTATCTGCATACTGTGTCTGCATACTGTGTCTGCATACTGTGCCTGCATACTATGCGTGCCTACTGTGCGTTCTGGTGAGGGGTCAAGCAAATGTCACCTGAGTTGCCCCCATCGCTCAGACCCCTGCTGTAGCTCTTGGGCATGGCTACCGATTGGCGCGGCGACACTCCTCCCAGCGCGGTGAGCCCAGAGGACTGGGAGGCCGAGCTGGACGGCCCGGGAGAGTGGGTGGGGGACGTCCCAGTCCGCAGGTGGTCGTTCTCGCTCTTCAGGTTCTCCACTGTCTTCTACACAGTGCATTCAACACATTCAGTGGGCATGCATCAACCCTCACACTGTGGCAGATGCTGCTTACGGTCTGTTGTGTTTGGAAGCCTTTGCAGTGTTGCAAGATGGTGCGTTACAATGAATAGAACATGGCAGGTAGAGGTCAGCCATCTTGCTCAAGGGTGGCTGCGGGTCAAACCCAGGACCTTTTCAGACTGGGTCAAGCAGCTTATACTTAATTATAATCATTGTTCATTTACCATACTGTATATTGTGTTTCAGTGTCATAAATATAATGGCCATACACTTTGTATTGCTTTTTCCTGTGAATTCATACATTATATTTCTGTTGTTAATATTATCTGGATCAGTGTTTTTGAATCAAAAGAGAGTCATTCATCATTTGATACACTTTTGTGTTTGTCTCTCAATAGCACGTACATGCACATGCAAGCTGTGAAACACTTATATTCTGTTTTGTTCGGGAGGCGGGGGGTTTGGAAGATATTTCCCTTACTGAAGCCCGTATGGACAACTTTTGACTTCTTACTTCTTACGTACCTATGTTGCCCCAAATACTGT
Source organism: Forbesichthys papilliferus (assembly GCA_025399855.1). Classification (NCBI taxonomy): domain Eukaryota; kingdom Metazoa; phylum Chordata; class Actinopteri; order Percopsiformes; family Amblyopsidae; genus Forbesichthys; species Forbesichthys papilliferus. The sequence goes on along the minus strand of JAODOY010033037.1, from coordinate 10,125 downwards.
AAAACCGGATACAAAAGAACACACATAATAATACACAATAGCATGTGTATTATTGTGCTGTATGCAGTACTTAGTGTATGCATTTGCAGTATTTACAGGTGCTTCAACCAGGAGAAGCACAATATATGATGGTAAAAGCAAGGGTTCTATGGCTTAGTCTAAACAGGGACGATGTCATATTTCATTGTGTTTTACACTGTATAATCTCTAAATGCAGCTCATAATGATTATTTTAGCAAAAATGTCCATAGGGGCTTTATGTATTAAAGGACACAACACATTCAAGTCAACATGGCTGGTTAGGCATAGAGTAGGTCCACCATAGAGTTAGACCACCCACCACCAATCGAGCCAAACTGAATAACCATTACATCCAATACATTCCTTTGATACTGGGATTACGTGAGAATAATGAAGAGAATATATCACCTGCGTGTGATATACCTGCATGTTGGACATGACCTCCTGCAGATGCTCCAGCTGGTGGGCGGAGCTTAGTGCCTCCAGCCGGATGTCCGTGAGCTTGCGCTCCTTCTCCCAGAGTTCAGAGCGCAGGTCAGACACCATCTTGTCATCCCCTGCCTCTATACCTTCACACAACCTTCAGAAAGGACCGGCAAGTAGAGTCATTGTTTACATATGTATTTATGAATTTAAATAGCACCACATGGTGTCAGGCCACCTAAAGTATAAACATCTCCTTATTTGAATATCATAATAAAGAAAAACTATACACATATATAATATGAATAACAATGTTGGCTATACAAAGTATGCACATATTATTATCATAATATTAAAATAACATTATGTTGAAAAATGCTTTTTATTTTCTGACCCCCACTGGAAAATGCTGCAAACATGCTGTAAACAACAGAATATATTCATTGTGTGCATCGGTATTTACCCAGAGGACAACCTGGAAGCAGAGGACTTCATGGATGAAGGAGGGTCGTCAACATCACGGTGGACTTTGGGAGAGGAGGGAGCTGAGGTTTCTGGGGTGGCGATCTCTTCGATGTCAGCGTAAGATGCAGAGGGCTTTGTGCCTTTCTTACTAAATGCTTTGTTGAAAGAGCTACGTAGCTATTGGGAGAGGCAAGGGGACATAACAAAAACAAAAGTTGCATGATAAGTAAGTAATTAGTTGTAATTCAGACTGAATAAAAATGTGTATGACTTGTATGGTGTAGAAGTATGATTCATAAAGTGGGTTAGACAAGAGGGATTTGTGATTAAAATCACTACTCACCTCATACACCTAAATAGACACACAGTGAAGCATGAGAGAAACAGACCAGAGCCATACTTAATAGCAGAATTAGAGTAAACTAGGAAAAGATCTCACACATGCAGGAACACAAAAGAAACAATACCAACTGTATTTTATTTTACATGGCAAATAATTGATATATACCATTAAAAGGCAAGAAAGTCTACTGCCAATCACACAATAGTAATTATAGTATCCGGTTCTGAATGTTTATCCAGACTGTACATGTAATTGTGAATTAAATAAACCCCATAAAATGAATGACTGCATAAGTAAATGTAAATGTTGCTTGGAGCATGTGCGTTGTACAGTGTGATATTTGCTATCCCAGTCAAACCTATGGAATGTACATAATTATTCAAGAGCACGGTAAACCCATGTACAGACTGGTGTGTGTGTGTGTGTGTGTGTGTGTGTGTGCGTGCGCGCGCTCACCCAGCTCTTCTTCTTCTTCTTCTTGGCTTCCTGCTCCTTCAGGCTGCCCATACTGGAGTGGCTAGTGATGCTGTTGAGACTGGAGATGCTCTCGGACGAGTTCTGACGCTTGATCTCCAGCTCTGAGGAAGGCAGAGAGGGTTTCTCATTGTTACATCACATCACGCAATATTTCTACTCATCACTTTTGAATGCATGTGAAACAGACCATGATTTTCACAATTGTAAAACACAAATGTAATATTCAATATTCTACAATAGCTCTACTTAAAGGCACCACAATTTGGCACCATTAAAGAGAATGCAGTTTCATCTTGTAACCGAATGGAGTTGCTAATCTGCCAAGTTATTTTATGGAGTTACAGCATAAAGGCACTATGGGTTTTGTGACATTATTATATTGGACATACATTGAACATAGAGCTGCATACAAAATACACAAAGACTAAATGTGAAAAGAAGGTTGAAGTGGAATATTCATCATACTGTAGAACCGTGAATGCATTTTATCGATACTTAATTGTGTTTTGTAAGGAAAGGGTTGGGTCTAATAACTAAGCTTCACACTTACCACTAGATGCAATGTCAGGGTTATCCAGGGCCACTTGTATGATTTCCTGGGCCTCTGTGTTTTTGGCCTTTAGAATTTCAATAGTCTCCTTCAGCTCACACAGCTCAGAGTCCTGCAAAATGAATACACCATTCCTACAGTAAAATGCTTGGTAACCAGATTGAACAGGGCATCTCTCCTTCATCAAATCAGATCACAACATTGAACCATAGACGGTGTATTGTACGAGCTTCCTACATATACGTACTGTACATGGCTGTGCTTTAGCATTTAGAATCCATGTAATTGTTTTTCAGATGTCTATTTGTCGTACTCTACTATACAGCAGAAATACATCTATTGAACTTTTTAACTGCATGAAATGTCAATACTCAGAAAATGTCAACCAGCATGGTCTTGTTTAGAACAACCAACGTTATCATGTGAATATACCTTCTGTTCTGATGAGACAGAGAGTGTCTGGAGGCGTGCGGTCATCAATGCCAGACTCTGTTCAAATGCTGCTACCAAATTAGCCTTCAGAGAAATAAAAGGTATAGCGAGAGAGAGAGAGGGAGAGAGAGATGAATCACAAAATGCATAAAAGCTGTCTGCGGTCTAGACGGGTGGCACATCAAGCTAATGGCTTTCCTCATCTGCTGGGAGGAGTGGGAAGTGATTAAGTGATGGGCGCCTGTGAAAGATGTCAAAGATGAGTGGGAAAGTAAGGGTGAAAGAGTTGACGCTGGTGGCACAAAGCTTTTAGTACAGATCGGAGCATGTTGGACCTTAAAGGCAGGGTCTGACATTCTCGAGAACGCTTGCTAACTTCAAGCTCAAACCTAAACGAACTCCCTCAGAAGCTCCGCCCCACACATTAGAAAAGCATTGACCAGGCAAGGGCATTGTTGTTGTTCTTGTTTACAGAGTTAGGGCTGTGTAGAAGTACCCGATTGGTTTTTCAGCACGCACAGAGAACGCTAAGATAGTGGCATGCATGGAGATATTTGGTCAATTTTACAAAGAGTGTATCAGCTTTCAATTCGTTTACAATCACATAGTTTATCTTTAAAAAACGTCTAATTTGATAAACTACAACAACCACCTTTTTAACGCTCACATTTATTTGACTTATATAAACATGTTAAGAATTAATATTTTATATTATGACCTTCTTGGATTAAAATATGTGAGTCTCATTGTGACAACCCGGTGCATTAAAACCTCAGGAGTTATATTTAACCGTAGGGATCAAAAAGACACCACTCTACTATATAGGCTACAGCAGAGCCATGGAAAGAACAGAGTTACACCAACGGAAGTTAGACATTTTCAACGGTCACATGGTTTATGGAGAAGCTAAACCTATGCCAAAATAGTTTCAGGACGTTCTTAGTGGGCAATTTGAATATATATACATATATATAACTTCATATTTTGGTAATAGTAGTCAATAAATGCACCGATTTACATTTAAAATAGAATTTATAGTGTACTTTTAGTATTTAGGCTAATTTCCGGGAGCTACTTTGAGGCTTCTTTGCGGTGAAAAAACGGTCCATTGGAGTGAACGGAGATGACGCAACTCTCTCTTTACATGGCTCTGGGCTACAGTAGATGATAAAAGGATTGCATGTACAGAATATTGAATGAATGAATGAACAGCTAAGGCAGTATGTCCAGGTCAACAGCCAACATGCTTCGAGCTGAGAGCTAACGCCTGTGCCACACAGCAGCCCAAACACTGGAACAGCAATGGAGAGGGTTCTGGAAGCAACAGTCCAACAAACCTGGCCTAACTGCAACACCCATCATCCAAGAGTGTGGGTTACAGGAAGGCAGACAGGGGGCAGCAGCGAGTCCAGCAGTCAACATAACCAAGAGCGAAGGGGAGAGAGGGACAGTTGCATTAGGCATGGGATTGGCCTTGCACTCTGTATACCAAGCCACATAACTCTCTTTCTCTCACACACACACCCGCACGCACCCTGGCTATTTGAGTGAGGATTACTCAGAGTGGAACATTTGTTAAAAATTCCAGCATTATTCAGCAATTCATACTAGCTTCTAGGGTCGACCATGGTCTGTGGTTAATTAGCTTAGTAAATGTGAACTCTCCAGATAATAGTCAAATTCACATTAACACACACTTTGATGCAAAATGATTGTTAGCATTTAAAAAATGTTTGTAGTTTTTAAACGAAAAAAAAAAAAATAGAAAGGAAAGACCGTTTTAGAAAAATAAGGCAATTTAGAAAAAAATCTAGAATTGCAGGCGCTAGCTAAAGGGATGCTAACAGAATAAGCAAGGCCAGGCGAGGATGAGTGTGATGTGGGCAGGTTAGTGTGGTGTATGTGAGTGGATAGCACAGCCAAGTGCAGGTCAAAGAGAATGTTTCTGATGGCCTATGTTGTCACGTACATTGGCAGACAGCTGTGTGGTCAGGTTGGCAACCTTCTCCTGGGAATTCTCCAACTCGCGCCTCAATTTGCGAATTTGCTGAGAAGGCAGAATTATGGCAGATTTTGAACAATCCACTCCTTTGTCAATATCTGGCTTTTTACTGAGGATGATATAACAGTATGTTAGTTTTTGCACAGGAAAACCCTGGAGCAGACAGCTATACATTAAACATGAATACATATTTAAAACCAATGCCTTTTGTAAGACAAGAGTAACTATTTGTATTGTTATTTTTTCCATGATGGAATAAAGTAATGGAATTTCAACCAGTGTGTGACAGAAGAAGCTTGTTTAAGACAAGATATATAGAATATGATAAGGGTAATAATTGAACAGTTAAAGACAGTGGAGTGAGATGATAAGATGGACTGGTAAATAGACTGTGAAGAAGCATCGAGTATGGCATATACTGTGGCCTTACCTCCCCTTGTATTCGCTCCTCGTTCTATAGAACGCATGGTAAGGGCAACAAATGAAGAAAAACAACGAAGAGCAGAGCTTTAGGGGCAATGCAAGGAGACTATATTAGACATGGTCAATACATCTATACTATAGATTCTATAGGAATACCATGTGTGAACTTAAACTAAGTACGATTAGCCAACGCTATTAATTAACAGTAGTGGCCCTTCTGTTGAATATAACTACATTTAGAAAGGAATTAGTTGGAAAAGGTTAAAGATGTTTGCTCTGTGCAATGTAAAATAATGTAAAACCCCTAGTTTAACAAAATGGCAGTTGCTAGTTTCATAGCAGTTGGGGTGCGGTCGGGGGAAGCAGTAACACTCACTCACTCACTCAGGAAATGTTCAAGTTCAACAGCGTATGTTGTCACGCTGTAGTTATGAGTTGGTACTGCTAAAGCACTCATACATTATACTTCTGCCTGACTAGAAACCTCAGCGGGGATAAAACAGAGGAATAATTATATTTTTTGGACAGGGGGTATACCATCTGATGCCAGACAACAGAACACCAATAACAGCAACTGAAATAATAATATGTTTTTGGCCACTCACCGCGGAATAGTTCGATGATGCGTTAGATGCCAAAGAGAGAACAGAGCCATGCACTGAAAAGGAACAAGGAGAGATTTTTGTGGAACAAATTACATCTTAGTGTCTAAAAACTCTTTATGCAAAGACCTCAAATGTTTTGTTTTCCCTTTTTAGCCTGCTATAATTCATACATTCGTGATCCTGTTCTGTTAATGCAATGATAATGACAAGCCTGACAAAAATAGCAATGTGTTGAATTCACTTAAACTGAGCTAGAAGTGGGTCATCCCTTTTTAAACCCTTACATAACAAACAGTTTAGTTGGGGTGGCAGGCTGCCCTGACAGGGAAGCGCGTGTGCGTGTGTGTGTCTGTGTGTGTGGGGGGGGGTTTGCTAAAACAGGCTCACCATCTTCCCCGGGCTCGCGGAAAGACCCCGAGCGCATCATGCTTTTAGGCCGGTCGACCAGGGCCAGGCTGCTGCCCAAGGGCGCGGACCCATACAAATCGTATGTTGAGTCACTGGGTGGGCCTATGCTGTTGGAGCGGGTAATCCTTGGGCTGCCACTTGGAATTGGTGCAACTACAAATTAGACAAGAGGCTGGGTAAGAACTAAGGGATGCAGTTCATGGGCATGGCATGAAGTCACACACACACACACACACACACACACAGTTGGCATCTAGTTCGGTTGACTCAGGGTAAGAGGAGATTAATGTCCCACAACAGTCAAAGTGCTAAATATAGTCCAACTTGAATTCGATATATATTTAAATAGCAGTTGACTCTAAACAACCCTTTACCTGGGGTAGTTCCTTGGTCAAGATGAACATGCACTAGTTTGATATATCATTGAATAAACCAATCAACAATGTGCTTCTATTCACATGAAATGGGCCGCCTCGTTTCCTCAAGAGGCTATCGGGTGTTGCGTTGTGACCTCACCGGCCTGTTGTCAACCATTGACAATGTCTCACATGGTTTATGGAGGAACCTTAAGTCTTATTAGTTCACAGGCCTTTACTGGAAGTGCATTTATGAGCTGGCAGGCGTGCTGAAGAGAGGGAGGACTCACCCACGTTGGTGAGAGGAGCCTTGCCAGAGGTGGGGTGCAGCATGTGGGTTGGAGAAGGCAGGTGGGGGGGGCTATCGCTGTCTGTCACGCACAATATGGTGTGGGAGTGGCGCCTTTCCCGCTTGTCCCCGTCACTCTCTGATTGGCCGGAGCTGTAGTGGCTGAGGGAAGACACCGGCTATTAGGAAACAGCCTAGGGTGCGTTCACATGGGCTCATTCAAATGCACGTGGAGCGAAGTGATGCGATTTGACATCATACTCAAGGCCTTTCTTCGGTAAGGTGTTCCTGTTGGTTTGCAAGCTGTGGAGAAATGAAGGGACGATGTCAATATCGATTGAAAAAGTAATCTATTTCACAAATGACAAATTCCATAGACCTTTGCTTAGACCAGGGGTAGGGAACCCTGGTCCTGGAGAGCCCTGCATGTTTTAGATGTCTTCCTGCTCCAACACACCTGATTCTAATTAACAAAGTTAGAAGTGTGTGTGTTAGAAGCCTGATAACGACCCATTCATTAGAATCAGGTGTGTTAGAGCAGGGAGACATCTAAAACATGCAGGGCTGCGGCTCTCCAAGATCGGGGTTCCCTACCCCTGGCTTAAGACATTTGATATATGGCTTTCAGCGTCTACAGTCTACAATCCACTGATCTTTTGTAAAGGTCACAAACTAGATTCAGTCATAAAAACATACGGTATATTACAAAAATTAGTTTCCATGCCTAGAAAAAAAAAAAATCATGACAATTCCTGACTTTTCCATAATTCCCATGAACACTGGATTTCAGTAGGGCATCAGACTGGCACCGTGAGAACCCTTCGTGGCAGACATACCCCTCGGGAACATGAAGAGATGACCTGCTCCCTGCTCCCCAAGTGCCGGCGCTCCGCTCCTCCCTGTCCGGAGCCTCGCTCCTGGAGAACCTTCCACAGGAGGGAGGCACGCTCATCTGGAGGGCCAGGGACTCCATGCTGCGGTGCATGGCCGACAGCTTTGGGTAGAGCAGGGGCGAGGTGGCCATGTCGCTGGTGTAGGAGCCGGGGGAGTCCATGTGGAGCATTGGGGCTGGGCTGGGGGTGAGGCGGGTGGCCGCCCGGGCCCCGGCCAGGTCCTGGAGCTTGGAGTACGGGGGCACTTTGGGAGGGAGGTCGTGGATGGTGATGCACGAGTCCAGGCTGTTGGAGTTCACCTTGTCCTGGTGGGCCATGCTGGGGGGGCGGCCCAGAGACTTGGCGGTGAGCATCCTGCGGATGCACACCACACACACGCACATCACACATGCACATCACACACACACACACACACACACACGGAGCCTTGAAACAAGCATGTATCACAGTCATGAATAATGCATGAGAGCAAAATTACACACAATATTAAGTGTGTGCAATTTCATTTAATAAAGTACTAACGTAAGTAGGCTGCAGTACTTACGAAGTACTGACACTAAAATGAACAATACCCTGATGAAATCATATGTGTGTGTATTGTGCATTTGCATTGCCATTTAAAAACAGTGTAATTGTGGGTACTGAGAAGAGGAGGGGTGAGCTGAGGGGAGGAACCTTGGTGTGGTGGGAGAGGACAGCTCGGGGTACTTGCTGCTGCTGGTTCTCCGCAGGCCGTGCAGTTTGAGCACAGACTCTCCTGTGGGCTCCGGTTGGCTAAGGTCTCCGTCCACAGAGCTGCACTGCGTGTCCGAGGCCACAGCCTTCGCCTTGGCCCTCTCCTTCTCCTTCTCCCGGTCTGTCTGGTTGACGGGGCCCGTGCCGCCACGCCCGCCCGGCTTGCTGGCGTAGCCGCCCGGCTCCTTCACCCTGGGGCCAGCGGAGACCATGGGCGCGGGCTTGAGGCTCAGCAGCACGGGCTCCACAGCACCGCTGACGGGCCGGGACGCAGGGCGGCCAATCAGGGTGAGCGTGCTGGACTTGGCTGGGCGGGGCAGGCTGCGGTACTGGATGCTGTTGCGGCTGTTTGGGCCGAGGAAACCTTGTTCGCCGCTGCCGTCAAAGCTGTTCTTGCGGCCTGTAGGTGCACCCGCAGGCTTCACAGGGATGCCTGAACACTTGGGGCTTTTCCCCACTGTGGCAGAGCCACTGGATATGGGGGCGCCACCTGCTGTGAGAACAGTGGCAGTGCCGGTGGCTGGGGGAGGTTTTTTGTAGCCAAAGGAGGTTCCTGCGGAGGGCTTCACTAAGCCTGAGGGGGGCTTACGGTGCTCTCTGTGATAATCCTTCCCTGCATCTGAACGCGAGCGTTGCAAGCCTGCGGTCTTGACAGACATCTTGGATTTGTCCAATGGCTTCTCACATTTAGGTGCTGTAGTAAGAGACAATACATTTAGCTCATGCCACTCATAACTACATTTGACTCAGCAGACATACATATTACCCACTTGTAATCTGTATTCATTAGAGAGGCCGAAAACATGTTCTGTACTTCTGTACTTTTAAATGAATAATTTACTTGAGAATATCTCTACAGCACCAGTAGAGACATCAACATCAGTATTTCTGAGAATTAATGCTAAAATAAAACCGCTATTTGTTTCAGGCGTAATTAGGAATTATTGCAAACAATTAGCATCTGGATGTTTTATATTGAGGGAGGAAAGTGGAGACAACAAATCATAAAATTAGCACGGGACTATTACTGTACATGGTTAACTATAATTGACAGCTATGCAAACTAACTCATACTGTACATAATTATTCAGTCACACAAGTGTGTGCAATGTATGTCACATATGTGTGGTTCACCAAAATTCATGTGCTTGGAGCATGACGTGGAGCAGTGATATGCATTGTACAGTATTTCACATCTGTGTTCACCTAATAATGTCATGTGCTTTTGACAAGTGTGACACGCACTATATATCACATTTGTATTGTTCACCTCATTTTATGTGCTTTGATGTTGAGCATGACATATCGACAGAACATAATATATTCGATCTGACAGTACACATGTAATAGTTCATCCTATAAACCAGAAATGCTAATAAAAAATTAGAAAATATGGTCTGCACTGATGGCTTATAAAATATAAAATATTTGATCATGCACTTTTTAAATGAGTTCTGGTTTATCAGAAGACCCCCATGAACAACTTAAAAAGAGAAGGAGTTACCCTGCCCGGAAGAAGCCCGGGGCCCCCGCCTGGAGCCAGGCCCAGAGGGAGGGCTCGCCGGCGAGCACCTGGTGGCTGGGTTTGCCACAGAGACCAGTCGGGCACAGCCCGAAAAAGCAACATGGCGCCTCCATCTCCATCCTATGGGCCCACCACTCGTGGGAGGAACCGTGGGGGTCGGGTGCGCTGTCACATGGGT
>JAODOY010033026.1:0-21794 GCA_025399855.1 Forbesichthys papilliferus | reverse complement strand
TATGATGTGGCGAGAGGTGGGTGTCCCCAATTTATCTAACATCATCTGTAATAATCCCATACTTGTATGTTTTATTTATTTTGCCAGAATGTTGTACATTATATTTCCAATTGTTATTATTTGTCTATTGTACCATTGTGATGTTTTATTTTTGTCTCAAGTTGTGTATATAGGAGCAGATGCTACAGCCTGTAATGCTGCTGGGATTTGTGTTTTTCTTTTCATTTCTTCAGCTGCAATAAATGGTCGAAGACCAAGCGATCAACGAGTCGCACAAGTTATTACAAACGCAACGCAGAATCTACGCCGGTTACACCAGCAAGGTAACACATCTGAATTAACTTTATATTAGCTTTTAAACTGAAAATAGTATACCGGTAGTCTTTAAGGAGACCAAACTCCTTAAAACCTCTACTTTTTGGTTCGATAGTTTATGAAAACATTTGTGGTTTCTTCACCTTATTGGTAGTGCTTCCTGTCACAGCTTTTCAACAGCAATACAAAGTCAAGGGAGAGCAAATTATCTCCCTCCAGCTGCAGTAACTACACATCTCCATTCTTACCAGATTCAGAATCACCTGCTTCCCATAGAGAATCACCTGGGAGTCGAAATGCCTCTGGAATCCATCCAACTAGAACACAACAGCACATAAAGAGCAGCGTAGCGTAAAAACTACTACTCATAATAATAATAATAATAATAATAATAATAATAATAAAAAATGGGAACAAACTAATGTTAACGATCACATTAATGGTAGACATCTTACATGGTTGATTGTTTTGTTGATCTGTGGTTTGGGTTTGTACTTGAGGTTTGGCCTCTGTGACCAGTAGAATGGAATGGAGCCACGCGTCTGAGAACACAAAACATATTTAGTCGTGTTTGTACTGTGCATCTCCAGCAGCAGATTCAGGCATGGCTGCATGCTTATTCCATTTGTACTTCACATTTTAAACTATTATTTATTTATTTATAAAAAAGTAAAAGGTACACACATTGTTCCCCAATGATAGGTCATATATTTGGAAAAATCATTGTTTATGTGAAGCAATGTGATTATGAATGCACGTGAATGGGGTCAACGTTCAGGAAGTACCATGACATTTGAAACATCAATAGAGCAGCAAACAACTATTTTCTATGTAAAGATATAGTGGATAATAATTGTGTCCTGTGCAGAGAATGACGATATCACACTCCCTCTGTGTGTGTGTGTTGGAATCCCAGCTCCACGGTTCATTGTTTGAAGTCTGGCAGAACGTGTGTGTGTGTGCGTGTCCCACAAAGCATTTTTTTTGGTCTGAGATGCTGGTGCTCTAGTGTGACATCTAGTGGCAGACACGGGCCTAACAGGGCTCAGGCTTGCTGCTAATGCTGTTGAGCACTGCTTTATACATAACCTTATGTAAGCAGACTGGTCTGGCCACATCATTGGCCACCGACCGCATCATTGGGAAGTGTTAACAGTTGTTGCCTCCTACTGGGCGTGCACCTCTGGTTAATGTTGAAACTATTGGGACAGCTTTTAACCAATCGACGTTGCTACAACTGTTTCGATTGCCTCATCTAGCTCTACCACCATTTTGAAACACGGCTGACTTCAACAGCATCTCACAAACCCACCCTGATTGGCCCGTCAGGGTTGTGAACAGCGTTTCCAGACTATAATATCAGCGAAAAGAGAGCAATCGTCGAGCGGAGTCAGGCTAGTGTATACAAACTCACCTGCACAAATGAGGCTTTGCCACCATTGTGCTGAACGATTTGCTCCGTCTCAACAAAATTGGCAGCATGGCCTTCTGTATCAATACCTGCACACACACACACAGAAAATACAGTATTATTTTACAAAAATATCCACTGTGGGCTGAGAACACAGATAACTATTTAAAAAAACTAATATTTATATTGATCTTTTAAGTATTGATAAAAACATGTATTATACTATAACTACATAATTGCATGGCACACATTAATTAATTCAAAACAGACAGATTGATAACGTCGCTGTATGTGTGGCTAATTTAACTATATAAAACAACATGTAATGTTGGCTGGGGATGGAGGTTTACCTCGGACATAGTAACGGACCCCGGCTCTGAAACAGCTTCTCCTGGAGATGACATTCCAGTCAAACAGCTTTCCGTTAATGCAGCAAGACTTCATTGTGATGACTGGCTGACAGTCAAGGATTTATGACCAGAGTTCCCTAGAGGTGGCATCCTCCATGGCATCAAGCCGATAAATACCACCGCATTTAAACTGCAAAATAGCTATATCTTGATGACATAATAAAATGTCTTACCATACCATATTGAAGTCATAAACTAAAGGATGTTGAATTGTAGCAGCACAAAGATGTTGCTTTTATAAGTAGCAATAACAATACATTTATTAAAAATTTTAAAACAACATGCAAACTAAATTATATATTTATATATATATAAAAGGTATATTCCAATGCTAATCTGCAACTACCTCTAGTGGCCCAGTAAGAACATTGCATAGATTATTTCCTTCGATGCCAGAGGTCGATGTCATAGTTCATGCCGAACAAAGTTTGTGGGGTTACAAGAGGACTAAAGCAGACCCTGTATTCAACCTGGGAAGGTGCTGCAGATTCATATAGGACTAAAGCAGACCCTTTACTCAACCTGGGAAGGTGCTCCAGCTTCATATAGGACTAAAGCAGACCCTTTACTCAACCTGGGAAGGTGCTGCAGCTGCAGATACATAATTAATACACATAATAAAAACACTGAATAGGAGCAATGAAAGGATACAGCCGTGAACAACTGGGTAGGCAAATTTGTGCAACTGAAAGAAAACGTTAATCATTATTGTCTTCATATACTGCTTTGTCACTATGAGTACATATCCAGCTGCAGTGGACTAAACATGAAGGCTGTGTTTACCTCTGGCTGTGCCATGAACTCCCTGAGAAGGTGACCGTTCCAAACAAACCGTTGATCGGCCTGCAAGAAGAGAAGGGAAGTAAAACCAGGTGCATTCTGAGAGAAACTATCTGCTAAATTGTACAGTTATCGGTTGTCATGTAAAAAGCATACATTGGTAAGAAAATACTGGAAGAGGAGAGAATAATTCAGCCCTGCTGGTCAAAACTTTCACACTTCCATGAATTTGCATGGAGCCAGGGTGTGAGAAAGTAAAAGGAATAAAACACTCAAACCACCATGTAGCGCTACTGTTGTCCCCTGTTGTCCCTCAAACCACCATGTAGCCCTACTGTTGTCCCTCAAACCAGTTTTCAGATTTCAGTGGACTAGGGTAATAAAAAATTCCCCTCTCCAACAGTCTCACCCCTTTATAACAAACTCCCCTCTCCAACAGTCTCACCCCTCTCCAACAGACCCACCCCTCTCCAACAGACTCACCTTCTCCAACAGACAAACAGACTCACCCTCTCCAGCAGACCAACAGTCTCACCCCTCTCCAACAGATCAACAGACCCACCCCTCTCCAACAGACCAACCCTTCTCCAACAGACCAACAGTCTCACCCCTCTCCAACAGACCAACAGACCAATCCCTCTCCAACAGACCAACAGACCCACCCCTCTCCAACAGACCCACCCCTCTCCAAAAGACCCAACCCTCTCCAACAGACCAACAGACTCACCCTCTCCAACAGACTCATCTCCTGAAACTCGGGGCTGGTGTTTGCCAGACGTTGCAGTGTGTGCGTCAGGTCGTAGTTGGTGGCAAAGTAGAAGCCGTCCGTGTGAAGTACATTGGTTATCATGGAGAGGAACACCTTGTTGTCTTGCATCTGAGAGGGCGCACAGACGTCAGAGTCAAGTTGACGATGCCAGGAAATGTTGCTTAGCAATGTTGCTCAGATATTGTCCCATTGAGGATGGGCAATGCATTTCTATCTACACTATTTGCATCAATGTGGGCAACTTCTTAAGATGCTCTAACTTTAATCAGAATGCTTGTTGCCGATCATGTGACCATTTCAGAGCTTCAGAAAACAAATGCAGGCCTCTCAACGGCAGTGGCGCAAAGACAAAGAGCGTGTCCTTACATCGTTTTATGCATCCATTTATATATGCAGTCTATGGTGACGTCACTGAGGGTTTGTCCATTTATATATGCAGTCTATGGTGACGTTACAGAGGGTTGGTCCATTTACATATGTACAGTCTACTGTCTGGACACACCCATTGGGAAGTGTTTGCAGTGTTTGCCTCCTACTGTAGACCTCTGGTTCATTTTGAAACAATTGGACACTACCTGGTTATCGGTCAGGTGAAGAACCGTTTTCTTATAGGAGATCACATCGAAGTCCAGGGCTTTCCACACGGCATGGCCCAGGAGATCTCCCACCTTCTGTCTCTTGGTAATGACGATCAGGTACATGCCTGAGGATGGAGATCACTATCAGATCAACAACTGCATCGTTCCTAAGATTTTCGGTTCTCTCATCTGCTTAAGCAGGTATGTCAAACTATGTTTAAAGGTGGAGTCAGCAGTTAGCAATTGTAAGCTCATACACTTTTTGTCAAATTAAGTGAAGATCTCACGGTACGCTACTGTAGCTCCCTGTTCGGGTTGTACACTGAAACAACAACAATCTGGTGTTGCTACACAGCCCTGTAAAAGGGAACTTAAGGAAAAAGCGGTGCAGACCGGACCACAGGACTATATATTAGCCTTAACAATGAATGGGGCTTCTAAAGTTTTTTCTAGAGTTTTTTTCTTCTTATTGAATTCAAATATAAAAAATATTTCGCCAGCATTGCTGACTCTACTTTTAATGCTTAAATATACACAATATGTGACGATATTCAAAACACATCATTGGAGGGAGTTAATGAGTAGCGCAATTAATGATAAAATATTTTATTTAAGGAATTTTACTCCATGTCTACCATTTTTTGCACAGACATAAGCATTGCTATGACAGTTTTCCACAAATTAGAAACTGCAATATCGCCTTGCTTACAGTATCACAATATATCGAACCGTGGCCCCTGTATCGTGATACATATTTCATATCATCAGATTCTTGCCAATTCACGGCCCTAGTGTACCATGTACATTCATTCATAAGGTCCTGGATATTTCCTTCACCAACGTACCTGCCACCAGACGGACAGTACCCATGATTCCACATATTGTCTGGGACACGGCATAAGGAGGTATGTCCTGTTTCACTATAAACGCAGACAGACCGTGAAAAACAACATTAACACACCACCTTTCAACAGTGTGTGTCTGTATCAAATATAATAAGAATATGAATAATAAGAAAAAGAAAAGCAACAACATGTTGTTCACCTGTTAGGGTCATGTCAGTTGACACTCTGTCAATAGCCAGAACATCATTGGAGCCATTGTCACACGCCTCAATGTAAAACTTCTCTGGTGTTGTGTGCCTATGTGGAAAAATAAACAATTAATAGCTGGCTTATACTTATCGGAATACTTACTATTTGGTTTGTAAATAATTATATGAATAAATACATGCACACATACATATTTCTCAGTTTTCACAATAAATATGAGAAAACATAGGATAATAACTTTACATAAAGAAAAAAAGAAAATGAGGATATGATCATGTAGAAAGTCAATTTCCTGACAGTCTAACATTTTCCAGGCAGCGCTGTAGAAATATAAATGATGTTGAATATACACTACTAACAGGTAACATAAGACAGAAATACTAATCATACATGCTGATTTTTACCAGTATCAGTATTTATTTAATAGCGTTAGCCTCTTTACGGAGTGCAAATGGTATTGTGCAGGTATTTGGTAACTTGCTGTATATCTGCTACTTTAACCCTCATAATGATTCTTTGAATGAACCCTTTCTTTCAAAGGGCTACCGTACCTACTTGTTTTTAAAGTTAATGAGTGCATTTGATAGAGTGTTTGTTTGGCTTGTCAGCAAATGTTTGATTAAAATTCACCAATCTCAAATTAATTGTGTGTGAACTTAATATAGGATTATGATAGCTGCATCAATTCGTCTTATATGATAACAACTACGGTACAGTACCGTACAGTAGCTAGCTACAGTAACAAGCAAATTACTGTTCTGTTGGCCAACAGCCCAGTCCATATTTACGGGTTATTGTTCCTAGACCGGCAAACGAATAAGAGCCCTGCACCTACGGGCGAAATAAAGACTTGGTTTAAAAATGCCATTTATAATTATGATACTGACGAGACTTACAAGCAGAAGCTCTCGTAGGCGGTCGCCATCTTGCCTCCGGTTTGACCTCGATGACGTGTCCTGATGACGCAACACATTGACGTGGCAGACAGTAGCTAGTCGCCGCACTTTACATTTTGCCTTAATTTACTGACATGACAGAACGTGTGAAATATTTAAGACCTAACGTGTGAAATATTTAAGAGCAGGTAAATGTTACATTCATTACAAATATTTAGGCGCAGTTAAGTTACCTGCGGCCTAGTGGCCACCATAGGTATGGCATTGGTCTCACCAGTGTTGGATGCCATTGAATGGAAATGAACGATTCAATAACTTTGTGTCTAGATCACGAAATTAGAAAGAAACAGAGAAGGCAACACACAAAACAAATCAGAACTGCGATCTGACTGCCAAATAATCTGTCCAGTTATTATTTTTTGCCAAAACCAAGAGCTACAATTTATGATAATGTTATCTACTCCAAGTGGAGTAGTTAGACTATATAATAAATATTGTCTATATATAGTATTGTACCATATACTTAAAAAAGCAGATGGCTAATTCTTTAAGAGACTAGCATTTTGAGTTTGACTTTTGTTTGTACTTTGAACTAACATAGTACATGGGACACCCGTGATAAGAGTCTGGTGGTCCATGTAATATAAATATACTGGTGTAGATTACTGGCACACAGTAAATTGCTATAGTGACAAATTCACACAGGTAATCTGAAACATGACTAGGTTTATTCAAACAAAATGGCATAACATTGGTACATTAAATATAATCAGTTACGCAACCGAGAGCATTTGCCGGTTTAAAAAGCAGCTTTCGGACAAACTGACAGGAGGTCTGCTATGACGTCCTGTCAGGCGACATCAGTTCTTGGAGCTGAGCTTCTTCCTGTTTGAAGGATCTGCCTTCATCATGCTCCTGCCACTGGGGGGCGCCGTCCTTGTGCTGTGCCAGCAGGAACTCCCTCGGAGTGATGTCATCATCTACGACAGGAGATTTCTTCTTTTTCTTCTTCTTAATGATCTGTTGTTTTCTGTATTCTGCCAGGACAGCCAGCTGTTCCTGGGGACAGATGTGTTATCTATGTCATTGGCATTTTAGTAGAGGTTAGCAGTGGTATAGTATGCTGTAGTTTTTATCTGTAATAGTTAATATACGATTATAAATAATTAAAAACATTGTATGAGATGTATTTTATAATCTGAAGATGGCTCTACACGTCACCCTGGACAGTACACCTCATCCTCGTCAAATTAACCCTCCCCTCACTCAAGTCCTTGACAATGTTTCAACGTTGTGCAGTGGGTGGAGTCAGACTCAGAGCTGGGGTGCAGTTACACAAGTTCATATTAAGTGTGTCTCTATACCTCTGTAAGTTCAGCACCCACAGTCTCTCCTGGAACCTCCCGCTTTGCCTTCTGCCGCCAGTCAGCGATCTGGTGGTTCAAGCGTTCATGGTCGACGCCAAACAACACCTGTCTCGCCACACCTGTCTGTGGGCCGCTAACAGACACCGGCAGAGGATCCTCTCTGCAGAGAATACAGACAGACAGATACTTAGTAGGCAGACAGATAATGTTCTGCTTCCTTAGCATCGCTATCACCCGTACTTACCCGTCGAAATGATCAGGACCAAAGTCAGCCTGCTGCAGCAGCTTTTCCACCTAAACATCAAACGTTGAATGAAGACACATCTGTTAGGACTGTACCAGAGGCCCTCAATAACCGAGACGCCTCAAGTTAGCTTCCTGCATCACATAGCTTTTTGCCACTGCCATGCCCTTTAGGAGACCAGCAGCTGGTCCTTAGTCTATCAGTCATTATCAAGAACGCTCGCTGACTTCAAACTAAAATCAAAACGATATCCATCCACGGCGCCGCTCCACACATCGAGACGCATTGTGAAGCAAAGCGTAGTACTACAACTTTGTTGATGTGAGTGGTTTTTGCCAGTTTAGATTCCTATTTACGGAGCCAGGGCTGTGTAGAAGCATTTGATTATTCTTAACATTCTGACACTAAAATAACCTTTTTAAAAGACAAATCGGGAAAAAGTTAGCTTTGTTCGAGACCTAGCTCTGTCTCAGTAAAACACACACACACACACAAGATATGGCAACACAATAACCATTGGAGTTTTATTACAACACGCAACACACAACCAAATATGCTTTCATACAATGACACGCAAGGCAACCATGCCCACTTAGGAGACCAGAAAAATATGAATTTCATACCACTGTGGGAGGAGCTTGTAGCGCGTAATCGTTAAGTGTTCCAGAATATCTTTTACTGTGCCGTACTAGCAAATACAGTAGATATGGCCCTGGCCTCCACCATGAGAAGTGTGTAATCACAGTACCTCGGCTATAGCAGCATGATGCTTGTCTCTGAGGAACACTATGGAAGGAACTCCACCCATGATCTGATGGGACATGATGAGATACCTGGACAAACCATAATACAACTCATCAGTACACAAACCATTTTTAACTGTTTGCAGGTCAGCAGAGACTGGTGGTGTATGTTAATGAACAGTTTACTTTTAATATCTTAAGATCAATACTGGACTAATATATTCTTTTTTTCAGATACCTGTTAATACCTGCATTGGGAAACAATCTTATTTGTGTGTGCTTCTAGCAGCAAAACCCATCAGGCTATTTATACTGTATTGTTATATTTATGAGAACAAATAGCCTATCTCATGTCTTTAACTAGTTTGTTAAATACATTGTAATAACCTATATTATTACCTAAAGCAGCTCCATTTAATAGTTTAATCTCTCTCTAAACATCTTACTGAAGGTATGCTGTACAATGCATGTCCTTGTTGTCGCCTGCATTAAAAACAATATGTAATAATAATAATAATGTATTTCCACTGGTTTATCCTGCTGATGAGTCAGAAACACTATTCACAGTGACCTGATGGTGGCACTGTTTTTTTCCAGGGCTTTCTGGACCATGTTGTCTTTCTCTAGGTCTCCACTGCTCTTCCAATAAACACGACAACTGGAGAAATCTGGTGCCAGAGAAACCTGCAGCGACACATACACAAATCAGTCAGTCAGTCAGTCAGTCAGTCAGACAAAGAACAAATGCATTGTACAAGACACAAACATGTTACAATGGTGTGCATCATATTAGTGTGTGCGGGAAAGGCAAAGCCACCTTGGATATCTCAGGACTGTAGTCCTGCAGGTCAGGGCTGACCTACAAACAGAAAGCAGGAAAAAGAAAAGGTGAAATATTTATTTTACCATTAGGTCATTAGGGCTGTGTATTGGCAAGAATCTGGCGATACGATTCAGGGGCCACGATTTGATATATTGCGATATATTGTGATTTATAATTTGTGGAAAACTGTCATAGCAATGCTAATGTGTGTGCAAAAAATAGTAGACATGGTAGACATGTAGTAATATTCTTTAAATAAAAGATTTGATCATAACCCCTTCATGATATGATTTGAATATCCTGACATATTGTGTATATTTAAGGAAAGTGGCTACAATTATTACCTCTGCTGATGTTAGCAGGTCAGACACAGCCTTGAACAAGAGTGAATTTAGGATCTTGCAGCGAGGACTGTCTTCATGAACCCTTTTCCTGGGCGTAGTGATGGAGACTGGTGTCTAGGGAAGGTTGGGATGCGTTATCATGTTTGTGGGAGGTGAACCGACCTCACTGTTGCTACCAAGGTTTGCACAATAAACAGCACAGATATCTTACAGGCAGGGTTAGTCAGTCATTCTCAAGAACGCTTGCTAACTACAAGCTCTAAACAAAACAAACTCCCTCAGAAGCTCCACCCCCCACATTGAAACACATTGATATTGTGAGCACAGTGCTCGCCACTTTTTCCTATGTACAGAGCCAGGGATGTGTCGAAGTAACATATTATTTTTCAACACGCACAAAGAACGAAAAATAGACGAGAACAAGAACTAAACTAGCAAAATGAGGGGAGATATTTGGAGTATTTGACAAAGTGTATCATTTTACAAATTATTTTACAATAGCTGATTCTAACTTTAATCTGTGGATTCTTAGAAATTACTATTTTGGCTGTTTTACCTACATGGTCTACTTACTAACCCGGCTGAGTGTATTAGGTAATGACGTGGTTAATATTAATGTGAGGCAATCCTGTGCAGCGCTTTGAGTGCTATATGCATACATGCTTATGAGTCAAATTAAGAATGGCTTAGTTGTTTGGAAGAAATTAACAGGCTACCCAACTTACCATGCTATAAATGAATGAAAATGCATTCATACTGCTGCATCTTTCACAGTTATTTGGATGCTCTTAAAACTCTAGTAACGAGCACACAAACATACATGGACAAAGCATGTGAATATGGGGAGATAGATGAACAAAAGTAGCCTGAATCCGCCCGACTATTGCTCAATTTATTTTTTCTGAGATTACAGTGTGTTAGTGTTTGAACAGCGAACCTGCTGGCGACCTGGCGAATTGGTGGTAGAGCTAGATGAGGCGATCAAAGCAGTTGTAGCAACGCCGATTGGTTCAGCGATGTCCACTAGTTTCGAAATTAACCAGAGGTTTACGCATTGGAGGAAACAACTGCAAACACTTCCCAATGGAGCGTTACACTAGGCTAGAACAAAAGCCTGATGACTAACAGAACAGTGTGGTCATTCAGGGAGTTGGTTTGTGTCACTGACCTGTGGACGAGTCTCATACCAATTCTTCTTCCTGTCAGAGATAAAGAGAACACTGATTTAGGAACGGAGTTGAAGCTTATTATATCATGTGCCAAACCTGGACAGCTGTCTTTGCCTCAGTCATGGTTAGTATATTTCTGTAAAATATCAAATCAGTCTGTTTAAATGTGACATAGATAATCACACAACACAAACGCATAGCATGTTTGTGTTGTGTCCAACGTGTTGCTCTGTTTATAATGAAAAAGTACCACTCAAGACAATTCAAAATTGTTATGTGCGTCTTTACACTGCAGTTTTCTTCCTTGCTGTGTGTAACATTCGTAATTAGATTCGTTAGCAAGACATTTTAAATAATTATTACTGTAACACAGAACTAACCAGTAGCCCACTGCTCTACCACTAGTTGTGAGCTTGCCCACACACTTACTTGGACTGGTTGAGAAACTTTTTGAGCAGATTCTTTGCTCTGCAGACGGCTGCAGTGTGAACGCTTCTCCCGGCAGGACCACCGGCCATCAGCAGCGACCTCTGTCCGCACATGGTGTTCCACGGCCCGGCTACATCCAGCCCTCCGGTCCCGGGGCCATGGATGTAAACGTTCCCGTTGTGGAGGAGTACCAGGTGTCGCGTACTGACACGACCGAACATTTTCGCACTGGCAGACGCGTGAAGCTACAAGAGGTCAGGTATTAGCTGGTGTATGCTAACGCTAGCAATGACCTCGTCTTGTAATATATAGTCCCATTAGTTGAGTTGAGCGGCGTTATCATACACATTGTTTCTATTTAAAATCATATTGGTTGGACATTAGTGGAAGAAGGAGTCTGAATCACATGTACAGTAAAGGTAGGCCTACATTTAAATGAAAATAAACTACAATTGTCGCACAATGTTACGACATATCCTGTACCGTACACCTCCTTTACCCTACACATTAACGCCAAAATAATAACAAAACGTGACAATACAGTATGGTTCAGGCAACGCACGGTTCAAAGCACATAGGCCTAACACAACACATAATAGAACGAATATTGTTTTATATGACTTACCTGAGCAAAAGGGGAAAAAACATTAAAAATAAACGGTTTCTGTCAAAGGTCAGGGATCATGTTAAGATTCCACCTGTAGAGGGCAGTCAAGATATACAGGTGCATTTCAATACATTCAATTGACAAATACAATTCATACAATGGATACACAAAGTTAAATAGTTCCAGCCTGTATTTGCTTTAATATTGATGAGTACGGTTACAGCTCATGAAAACCTCAAATTCAGTATATCAGAAAATTAGAATATGACATAAATAAATAAATTAAGGAATAAATAAATGTTATTACTGATATGTTAGCCTTCTGAAAAGTATGTTTTATGTAGGCCATGTCATATAGATTGTTTTATTGTCTTTTGCATAAGCCTCTCAACAGGTTTAGAAAATTCATATAACTTTTAATGAGTGTTTATTGCAACAAAGTGATAGATCTACTACTATGGCTACCGTAGCTGTTTTTATGCAGTATTCGTGACATCCTGCAGGTGGCAGCCAAGTTGTATAGTCACTGTGTACATTTTTATTTTAAAAATAAAACAAACAAGACCAATGACAAAGGCTGGTTTGAACAAGGATAGCAAATATATATATAACTAAGCGTGGGATGTCTGCATTGCATTAAGTAGTCTCGTTTTTATTTAGTTGTTAAATGCCCAAAAGCCAAAAGAAAAGCTTAAAGCATACCACTTGATCTGAGTGATCGGATCTCAACATGTGTTGGTATTTATTAGACTGGCACCTATCGTAGCCCAGCCTAGCCTAGCTATAGCGCTCTTGGCAGCATATGTCCACAGGTGCAGACGTCTTGTTCCTGCAGTTCTGTCGCAAGCTCTTCTCTTCAATCTGATCTCCTCCCTCTCTGTCCTCTGTGGTGTGTGTTTCATCCGCCCTTCCCCATCTCCTCAGAGATCCAGGCGTATAGTGGCACGGCATAGAGCATATAATTACAATTTCAAAACCATTTTCCAGATCATTACCGGCTAATCTCGTGTTTGGTCTGATGAGTCACGAGTCTCATTTGCGGCTCGGGGGCCGCTGCTCCTGGCACTCGGGCCGGGTAGAGCCGCCTGCCAGGTCCCTAGGGGTCCACAGCTGTGGTCCCCAGTCTCTCTGGGACAGGAGCTATAGATTTACCTGGGAATTATTTATTTATTTTTTACAATATATTCAGTGTAAATTTAGTATCTAGATAAAATATAGTTTATTTAGCCTAGCATTCATTTATTATCTGGGTCCAGGAAATTGGGCCACCATAATTGTGTGTGTTTAATTAATTTTTACATTTTGATATTTATATTGATAAACAGTGTTGGGCAGTAGCGACACTACTAGTTAAACTACATTTATGAGTATCGTGGTGGTAGCAGCGCTGTTTTCTGAATCAAATAGCTTTTCAGTAGTGAAGCTACTAATTGATCAAGTAGTGCGGTAGTGTCCACAAAAGCTACATTTTCCCAAGCATTTTTGAAACTACAGCTCAAGCTTAAGTCTAGATATACAACTGCTAAGAATCAGTACGTGATGCCATCACATACACGGACCTAGGCTACATGTGTAGCCGACAGAAGCACTTCCGTATGGCGGTGATGCCGTAGACGTAGGCCTACCAATCACTGGGCTGATGCCTGAGACTTTGATGCAGGGGATTGAGAGGGAATAAAGACACGAGTTTACGTGATAGAAAGAACAGTGAGAGCAGTGGACACAGCTTATTGTTTAATAAACAGTTGAACTGAACAGTTTTGCCCAGTTTATTTGTTTGACTTACACTTTTGAATGTTGATACAATAAAATGTAGGAAACAAAAATAGCTTAAAAGTAGTTAAATACTTTTGCCGTGTTGCATGTAGCTTAGTTTGCTACATTTCTTTTGGGGTAGCTTCAGTGTAATTAAGATTTATTTAATGTAGAGTAACTGGTAGCTTAGCTCACTACATTTTCAATGTAGCTTGCCCATCACTGCTGATACATAGGTTGCCTTCCAAGATGACATTTTGGACACACAAGGTTTTCACTTATCCACAGTGACATCACAGTATCTACAGTCTCCTAAAAAGAGAATTAGATGTATAATATCACACGGCTGTAACGCTGAAGCTTTACGATAAATCATTTCATATGGATGATTGCCAGTATTATGTATTATCCTTGGATTTACCATACTGTTAACCTGCCATCTATACCAAAGGCCTCACACTGCAGCTATAAAAGCCAGTTGTATGTTGTTTTCTGTGGTATACAGAACATTTCTCTGTTTATTGTTATGCATGTGTGTCGTTACATTCAACCATTCTGCTACTGTAGCATAGCTGTTGTTAGCAGGCACTGGCATGTTGCATGATTATGAATCCTCACACAAGACATCATTCTTCTCAATCCACCTTTTGTTACATTCCAGGGAGAGACACAGAGGTTTTGTTTTGTTTTAGCGTTGTGTTTGGTAGATTCTCATATTTGAAGCTATGTTGTGTGTTCTGCTAAATGCTTATTTTAGATGTGCACACTTGGTATATCCTGATCTACGCACAATAACCATTTCCATTAAGTGTATTCCATTGGCTGAGTAGAGCCCTAAAGGGTCTAGCTGCAGAAAGGCACTTTGAGGCACTGTCGGGCATGTGGGCGGGGCAGGGGCACGCTCGGACCTGTGGGCGGGGCTTTGAAATTATGATCGTAATATAGGCTAATATTGAGTTGAGTCCAAACTGGATTGTCTGTGGGTAATTATAGAATTAGGGTGACACTAGTCAGCCCAGAGATTTTATGTATATGAACAAAATGTATGCAATACTACATAGCAGTGGGGCACTAGTTAAACTACATTTCTGAGTAGAGCGGTGGTAGCGGGGCTGTTTTCTGAATCAAATAGCTTTTTAGTAGCGAAGCTCTTAATTGATAAAGTAGTGCGGTAGCGTCCACAGAAGCTACATTTTCCCAAGCATTTTTGAAACTGCAGCTCAAGCTTAAGTCTGATAAAACTGCTAAGAATCAACAAGAATATGTGATGCCAAGAATATGTGATGCCATCACATACACGGACCTAGGCTACATGTGTAGCCGACAGAAGCACTTCAGTATGATCGTGATACGTAGAATTATCACTGCGCGGATGCCTGAGACTTTGATGCAGGGGATTGCGGGGGAATATAGACAATACTGTTTAATAAACAGTTGAACTGAACAGTTTTGCCGTTTATTTGTTTGTTTGACTTACACTTTTGAATGTTGGTACAAAAAAATTGATTAAATTTAGTGAACTATTTAACGCAAAGTAACTGGTAGCTCAGCTCACTACATTTTAAATGTAGCTTGCCCAACACTGTACGTTAGTTTATGGATTCTGCCAGGTAATTATTTCCTTCATTAATTCTTCATTAAAGAATACATTCTGTTTAAAGACCAGAAGAAGTGGATTATTATTCAGAATATACTGTACAATAACTAGTTCTACACATCACAAGACAAAGAGTTTATGAAATTGTGATGACAATCCAGATGTATATAGACTTGTATATGATTGTGTAGTCAAAATAGTGTTGTTGAAAATTAGGGAATTAAAATACGTTTCATTAAATAGTTGAATACAAGGCAGTGTCAGTTCACTTGGCCCCGCATATACAGACTACAAACTGCAGAGTCAGAGTCTGTGTTTGACGGTCTCCTTAACACGGTCTTCTGTCATTGAGAGGAATTGTGATGACTTTTGCTACAGTAATAAAAAACATTGGGCAAAATATGATTAATATTGTGTCAACTGTAGCAGGGCATCTGCACTTTTCTTTAAACTTCATCAACATGACGGAACACTATATCACTTGTGCTTGTTAAAATACATGAGTATATGGTGCTCATTTTATTAACGTTTATGGACAAAAGATTGATCTCCAAACGCTAGAATGAAATTGTTGGTTAACTACTCCACCATCAAGACACTGCTTTAAACTCAAACTCAAAAGCAAATTAGTTTGAACCGCTGATTTACAAAGGCACAAGCAAACGTTTATTCTTCCAGCATAGAATATCGCTTTTCTTCTTTGGTCATACGCTTATACTTTACTGTTGAGACATTATTTTACCAACTAAAAAAACAATTACATCTTGAACCGCTGATTTAAATGTACGAGCAAACATATATTCTTCCAGCATTCATATAATAGCCGTTCGCTTCTTCTTAATTGTCCATATAAGACTCAACTCGAGACAATATTTTCAACTCAAAAACGTATTACTGCTTTTACAAGTTGAGGTGTTTGTTAATTACATAACAAGATTCAGTAGTTTCAAATTATTTACATCATATAGTCCAGTGGACTCTTCTTTCTACTTCTATTTTTTTTCTAAAATAATTAACCTAATTTCAGCGCAATAATTCCCAAACTCCGCCCACAGGCCTGAGAGTGCCCCTGCCCCGCCCACATGCCCGACAGTGCCCCTTCTGCAGCTAGAGCCTTCTCGAGTAGAGAGAGAGAGAGAGAGAGAGAGAGAGATATCTCCTTATGAATCTTTGTCCAGAGCTTAGTGAGTTTCCATGGTAACACTTGTGAGATTGAGCTGGACAGCTCTCTGCCGCCTGAGAACTAGTCAAAACACTCAACACTGTTCTCTTTGACTGCCATTTGTTGTAATGTGCTGCCTTCTGCTCTATGATCGGTAATGATGTCAGTAATTATATATTCACAGCAGCAATGTGTGAAATTGTCTAGTTAATGATTTGTGTTGTCGCTAAAGGCAAACACAGGCAAAGTTGTAATCACAGTTGCTTGAGATGAGATCTCTGAGGTAAAGCGTGAGTTTTTGCTGCGACCCCCATCGTCTCGGTAGCTATTTCCCGCTCTCTATTTGAACTTTAACCTTTGACCTCTGCTTCGAGAGACCCGCTCCACCTCGGTTATGCCGAGAGCGTTTGATGTGAACGTGGAATCTGCTGATCTGCGGTTGGCTGTGTCCAAATCAGATCCATGTTGGTCACAGGCCAGCTACCGATAAATCACTCCAGCGACTATGACCTTCAACCCTTGCCCCCCCCCCCCCCCCGACCTCCTGTGATCACTTGATCACCAGCTTCTCACAAAGTGTAACGTATCTTTTGGTATCATTTCTCAGTTATTCCTTCAGTTTTATTGCATTTTTAAGTTAGTCGTTAGTGTTTTGTGAGTCCATATCATATGGACAGTTTTACTCGTCGTTAACATTCAGACTGCTAGAGAATATACCGTGTCACAACCACAACCAGGTTTAAACCTTTCCGTTTCAAATATGTCTAATATATGTAACAAAGTTTGAAAGTTTTTTTACCCAGTGTCCTGAGTCCCTCCAGTCATGTAACTTGTTTGGTTCCATTTAAAGTCAGAAAAACAAATAACATAAACATGTATACATTGGATCTTTCTGCACTGGAGTGTTGATGTCTTCACCCCAGAGCAGCGCGCTTTAAAAAAAGACTGAGAATGCCGTGTGGCATTCCCTGTTCATCAGTCAATCCAAAACTCAAGGTCAGGAATGTGTGTTTCTCCGGAGACCCCGGGGTGTCATAGCAGACTAATTGCCGTGGTGATTCTGTGTCCATCATGTCAGGTCAAGAGGAAGGTCTCTGCGGGACTAAACCAACTGGGAATTGGTTCCAACTGTGCAGGGAGGGTGCAGCCTGCCACTCAAAGTTAGCTTCCGTTTTTAGTTCCACGGGGTTGCCCAGGTTTAGCTGCTGTGGTTGTAAATACCGTATGTCTGCAGGTGAAAGTGTGTTTGTATGTGAGATACACAGAGAGAGAGTGTGTATGTGTGTTTGTATGTGTGTGTTTGAGTGTGAATGTGTGTGCGTGCATGTGTGTGTGTGCCTGTGTGCATGCGTGTGAGTCTGTGCGTGTGTATGTGTGTGTATGTGTGATCGTAGCTTGTCCACCTGCAGGGAAGCCTGTCTCATGCTCTCCCATAACGCGTTTCATTTAAACACATAACAACCTGCTACTATGGCAAAGGGTCTCAGCAGCACACAGATGTTTACAGTATACTACACATTACACACGGCAGGGACGTCACCAGACTGAGCCCCTTACAACATAATTTAGATTCCCTACATACAGTAAGTTAATATATAAATCAGTATATTTTGTCGTGAATTTCAACCGTTCCATTGCACCATAATATAAATTGGCAGGCACTAGGACCTGGGTGAGGCTGCATGAGGATTTAGCCAGCTCTGTGTCCCAGACTTTCGTAAGGAAAGGCTGGCTCTGCGAGACTAACTACAAGCGAGAATCACTGATGACTGAGGGTGATACAGCTAGGCGCTGCAGGTACAGTGACCCGGCCAGCAACGTGTAAAACAACAACAACATTTAGACCAGCAATGGTTTTTGCTGTTTCCTTTACAACTGGAACATTACTGGGCACATTAAACATTGCAGCACACCTTTCTCGCCTTTTTGCTGGTGACGATCAGGACCGTAGGGGTGCAGAGGGTGCTACAGCACCCCCTGTTGGAAAGGAAAGGCATGTCATTAGTGCTGTACTGTTGTCTACGTTTAGTTAATATTGTACATTAAAAGTTTGTTTAATTAATTAATGTATTATTTTTTGCAATTCATTATAAACATACACAAGGTAATATAGGCCTATACAAATGGTAAAATGTGATCACACACAGACCTCGGCTGTACCGTACGTCTGTATGTTGGGTAAAGTGTCCTAATCTTTCTAACCCGGGATGATTCTGAGAAGACGAGAGCTTTGGAAACCATGTCTCTCCTCTGATACCCGATAATCCCTTAATGAAAACACCCATATACTCTTACTCTGTGTGTGACGTGTGAGTGTGCGCGTGTGTGTGAGAGAGAGATTTTCCAAGTATCCCCTTAGCTGCAGTTGGAAAGCAGGTCCAATATGTCATAACCAAAAGCACCTGTGTTATCTCTCATTCCTGCATTTCAAATATGTTCAAGTGTTACGTTTTTAACCTCCTTGCTGTCAACGGCCTAGCCACAATTAGCCCAGTGTGGCTAATTGTCCATGTCCATGTCCACAATTAGCCCAGTGGGGCTAATAGCCCAGTAGGGCTAATTGTCTCTTTATCTAATAAACAAGCCTGTTGTGACGCGGTTCATTCTTCTAAAGCGTCAACAAGACGCAAGATAGGAATTTGCGGCAACCAATTGGCTCCGCAACAAAGAGGACGCTATCTTGGAGAACTTCTACAAAGCGAGAAGAGGCGAGTCGAGCTGGTACCATCCATGCAGAGGAAAAGCGCCATGTGCCCTATCCACCGTAGTTCACAGCACCAATTCTGCCGGCCGGATCGTGCCTGGTGGCTGACAGCCCCAATAAAACACAAGGGCCTAATAATGAAATAGCACACTGGATAATTACTGCTGTAGCTTGTCGTCATAGCATCGCTCACACCGGAGGAGGCTAATCACCTATGGACAGTAGCTACTCGTGTTAAAACGATTAGTGTCATGAACCCGCCTGTGGAGCAATTATGATTATGCCTATGCGTTTATTTAAGAGAGCAGCAACAACCTTGCTGTAGCCTTTCTTAATTTACAGTTGAGTATCTACTAAGAGATCAAGAGAGCAAAATATAAATGTTAATGTCTGTTTTTTGTGTTTATGTGAATAATATCTTTATAGGTTTTCCAATTTTTAATGACATTTTTATGTAGCCTATGTATTATTTGATAACACAAAAATAACCACTGGTGAAATTCTAATGGCTTTACAAATAATAAACCCGTCTTACCTGCACCAGTAGACACACACGGGCTACATCTGTGTCTGTTTAATCTCCAACCATCTCCCAGTTTACCTGCAAATGTAGCTTCTTCAGTAATGGCATCGCAGAAATTAACGAAAGAGAAACCTCCATTTGAACAACTCCCCTCAAACACAGTTTACTCACCGTAGAACTCCAGCCCTAGTCAGAAATAAACTCCTGCTGGCTCTGACCAAAACAAGGCTGTGTTTACCCACAAGAAAGGGTGAAATCTCTCAGCTATTTACAAGGTAAATATTGTCACACACCTCTCACCCAGAGAGAGAGAGAGAGACTGGATTTCTTCAAAACATGTATGTTGTGTTTTTTTTTACAAATTAAATAAAGCTTTAGGTGTCAAGACAGTAATACATTAACACATTAGCACACACACACACACACACACACGTTGTCAAACAAACAGACAATGAATATAAAACAAGGAATTTTATATACTGTATATATTTGAAATACTTTTAAAGGAAGGGAGAATGGAAACACACACAGACACACACACAAAGAAACACGTTGCCAAAAACACACAAACACAATTAATATAAAACAAGGAATTGGGCAGTGAGATATATTTGAAATACTTTTAAAGGAAGAGGGCAGGCAGAGAGAGGGCTATAGAATGAGCGAAGGAGAGAGAGGCCAGATATTGGGCATAAAACAGCGTAAACTTAGAGCACACTGACAGCGTGAAACAGCTGACAGCGTTTAAGTTAACGCTAACTCTTCGCGTAGGTCCCACATTGTTCTGTCAACGCACCCCGGCCCCACTATAATTAGACCTTATGCCACTTTAAAAACATCCACATCTGCCCGTGTCTAATATCCTTTGTCCAAAGTAATAGTTCACACCACCGACATCAGCAGCCAGACTGATATAGGAAGAGAAGTGTTGGCGCTCATAACTTTAAGTGTAAATATGGCCTCCAGGTCGGTAAATTGAATGACACACGGTTTAAATCATCTCCGTAAGGAGGAAAGATCAGCCAGCCCTGCCTGGCCTATGGTTCCTGAATGAACTCCCACTATATTCTATAGAGTGGACCTTCTTACCAGAGGTCACTCACAGAAGAATGACAGTTAAGTCTCTCTGTAGACTTGTATGGTTTTCTATGTCAACTCCAGCCAGAGCTCCAGTGACCTGAATGTATTAATGTTTTAAGAAAAATGTAATGAATACACATTTAAATAGCTTATTAATATGATACAACAAGGCATTAAAATAATTCTGCTAATCACTATGCATGCCTTTGTTACAATTTTAGAAACTGTATATTTAATTATTTTTGACTTAAAGGTATAGCCAAATACCTTCTTACATTTCACTAGCTTACCCTTCTCTGTGCGTGTTGAAAAAAGAATCTGATACTTCTACGAAGAACTGGCTCCGTCAATAGGAACATAAACAAAGTGGCAAACACTGCTCACAACAAAGCCTTAGTACTACGCTTTGCTTCACGTTTCAATGTGTGAGGAGGCTCTGCGGAGGGATGCTATTTTGATTTGAATTAGCTAGTGTTTTTGAGAATGACTGAGCCTGCCTTTAAACGTGACTTGTTCTCCCGTTAGTAAAGTGACTTTAACCCTGGTCCACGCGAGTAGTGTGTCGTCATGGCGTTAGTCAGGTGGGTACAGGTGTTAACAGCTGGATTTCTGGACTGATCTCAGAATAGACTAGAGCAATGCCAACAGACCAGTAACCATCTGTTGGCAGGGAAACCCTCTCATGGATCCTCTATTATCTGCTCTGTACAATGTCAACAGAACAGTTGATGGCTGAGCCCCAATCCCTCCCTGCCCCCCCACCCCCCCCCCCCACCCCCCCACCCCCACCCCACCCCCACCCCACCCCTACCCAATCCCTTCTCTCTCTCTCTCTCTCTCTCTCTCTCTCTCTCTCTCTCTCTCTCTCATACACACACACGCACACCTCTGTGCTGAACATATGCTTTCCTAATCAGCTTAGCATTTAAAAGATCTCCCACTCTCTGGACACACATGCGCACATACACACACACGCACACATACACATACACACACATACACACACACACACACACACACACACACACCCAGTGAC
>JAODOY010033015.1:0-21794 GCA_025399855.1 Forbesichthys papilliferus | reverse complement strand
GGGCGCATCCCATAGTGAGACATCTCACTCATGCTACTCAGAGAACCTAGTTACAACGCTAGGGTAACTCTAGTTTTGGGTTCAAACATAGAGAGCACATGCCCTTCCCACACCTCACTATCCTCTCTACCCCTCCCCCACAGCGCCGCAGTCACATTTCAAACAAACGGTGAGTTGGGGAAACATTGGGGGATTAAATGTTAAGACCTATATATCATATATGTCCTATCCTATATAACCTATATGTCATGCAGTGCTAAACCACCGCATTTACAAAATTTGCAAACACAATGAAAATGTTAAACTGCAGCTAACGAATGACATGTGCTTTGTTTATCCCTGTAAAATAACAGCACTAAATAATGTTTAGAGTGATGTCATCACCCCTTACACAACTACAACACACATTAGACACAGTGTAGTGAAATACCTGGCTGCTACTTTTCACACCAGACTACGTTGTTGCCACCTGGTTCTGTCTCATAGCCTAGCTACATTATGTTATTTAGCTCTCAACATTTGCAATCCCAATCCCATCAGGGGCCTATGTAAACCAGTGTCTCCATCTGTCAGCAAAGTGATCCAACCCAGGTCAGGCAGTTGGACAACACTGGTTGTCCCTTTGACACCAACATCTATTGGGTCTTTTCTAGGTCCTTGCTTGGTTGTTAATTAAATGGGCATTAGTACAAGTGATTTATTTCTGACCCCACAAATGATTAGGCTGTTAACAAAGGCGCATGGCCTCACCATTGGGTTGCCATGGCGACGGATGTCCATTTGCGCAAAGGAGCAGATGTCTCCCACGCCCACCACCTCCACGGTGAAGTTCCTGAAGAAGTCAATGATCTCCAGGGACTTGTTCCTCAGCAGGAAGATCAGGATGAAGGGAGTCACTATGGGACTTAGCAGCTCCTCCAGAATGAAGACCTGGCAATGCAAACACACAACAGACCACTCTTTACTACAATGGGCTATTTTATATCATTTATATAAATCATTTCCAGGGTTGTAGTTCAAAACGTTTGAAACACATTGACCTCCACTAAGTAAGATACATTCAGAACCAAACAGCTAAGGAGTGCAAGGCCTATGGGCCTGCTTACATGCTATGTATACTCCATTTTCTTCTGCCTTTACTCTTGTGTGGACCAACCACTTTTCATATCCGGGAGTATAGAGTGGCTTTCAATAGTAGCCTGACACAACATGTTATATCCTCACTCAAAGACAAATAGCAGTAGCCTGGTGTAACCAGACCCAGCATTCACTTGGTCAACATGGTCTGCACGCGAAGTGGGCACAGCTGTGGGAAGTGTTCACAGCCGTGGCCGCCTACTGCGGATAGACCTCTGGTTCATTTGGAAACCATTGGACAGCCTTCGTCCGATCTGCGTTGTTTTTTGATCACTGCATCTAGCTCTACCGCCACCACAGCAAACCAATGGCATTGCGCCTAGCCACCGCGATTGGGCTGTGTAGACACTCGAGTGAACAGGACTCCCAGAATACAGTCTCAGAGAACATCGAGCGGAGGGCAACGGTTGGGCAGAGTTAGGCTACAACAGCAAATCACATTGTTAACGCGTCCAACCAGCAGCCCCGACGCTGGCTAATCACAGCTCAGGTGGTGTGACAGATGTTTGTGCCCCCCCACCCCCCACTCACCGCTTTGTATTGGAACAGCTGGGCCACCTCGTCCCGGGTCTCGCCCTTGTTAGCGTTGCCCCTCCAGTGGTCGGGCATGTAGTGGATGTGTGCCAACACACACTGCAGCAGCTGCTCTGGACACCACACCATGTGCTCATCTGGGATGAAGGACCTGGCACCAGGGGGGAGGGGCACAACATTAGTCACAACAGTGTCTGTAGCTTAGTGATGACCATATCATGTAGTATATGGTACAACAGCTAGAACAGAAGAATGCGATGCAGTATGTGCCTTGTTTCAGCCCTCCTGTGGCCTTAATGGCTACAGGGCACATGCTTGCTCCAGTGTGTCACAAGGTTGTTAAGGCTTGTGCCCACTAGTACAGGCCGGAGAATGGGCCAACAAACACACCCGTTTACAGAACCACAATTCACCCCAGCATTATCATAAAAAAAATAGATTTTTAGATAGAAACGTTTAAAAAATAAATAAATATCAATATAGCAATATCAATGAACCAACCAAATAACAAATTGCTAAATAAATTTAAATTATATGTGATAATAATACAAATAATAATGAATCAATTTAAAACCCCGAGCGTGCCCCTCACCTGGTAACGGTGATGACCACCCCCAGCACGGTGATGGCCGTGAGGATGTGCTGCACCGTGAGGACGTCCTCATCGTACACCGTCAGCGCGATGAGCACGGCCAGCACGGAGCCCGAGAAGAAGGCCACGTTCTTTGCCAGCACGCTGAGCAATGGCGACGTGAAGGAGTTCATGTACTTGGACGTGGGCTTGTAGCCGCGGCCCAGCCGCCCGTGCAGCTCGTGGTCCAGCTCGTTGAAGTGGCGCAGGTACAGGCGGCCATACAGCGACCAGCGGCGGGCGCCCAGGCTGCCGGGCTCCCTGCGGATCACCTCGGTGTAGCTGAAGAAGGCGTACAGCACCTGCCACACCAAGATGAAGGGGCACAGAAGCAGGTTGGCCACGCCCATGAGCAGGATGACCCGGCTGAGGTTCCGGGCCAGCTCCAGGCGGTGTCCGGCCCGCTTGTACTTGGGGTGCAGGTTCCACTTGTTCTGGAACAGCGAGCCCGGCCCCCAGAACAGGATGAGCTCGAAGTTGTACTTGAGGCCCTGCGTGAGGAACACCATGTCGCCCAGCAGGGGGAGCTGCAGCTGCACGGGCAACAGGGACTTATTGACCATGGCCACCATGTAGTTCTTGAAGCGGAGGATGCGGTGGTAGATGTCCAGCTCCGTCAGCTCCTTCTTGTGGACGCACATCTGCTGCTCTCTCTGCAGGCTGATGAGGCGGTCCTGCACTTCCTGCCACGTGAAGTTACAAAGTTCATCCTAGGAGAAACGGGAATAATAATAATAATATTATGATTATTATTATTAATATTAATATTAATAATAATAATAATAAGTAATAATAGTCATATGCACTAGGTAACCCTCGACTGTAGCCCTTCCTTAAAGCCTCCAGGCTTGAGGCAATTGCAAAGGCCTTACCATCCTGATCTTCAGCGCTTTGATGTAGAACTGACGGATTTCCCAGTAGCTCAGGATGTTGCAGAAGACCTTGATGAGTCGATAGATCCAGAAGATGGCCGCCATGATAAGAAGGAAAATAATCCCGCTGCTCTCTTGGATTCTGAATAGACAGACAGTTTAAAGAAAACTGTATGTTTAATAAGGATAATATTGTGCACATTAGCATACAACTAAGTTTACAGGTTATGACTAACATAGCAAATAACCACCACTCTTAAATAACAGAGCTTGTCCATGTTGAATGTGAAAACATGGAGCACACTGCACACATGATATCAAGAAACCTATACTTTGGCAGGCATAAGCTGACCACAAATGTGTGGTTATTGCACTTTGAAAACAAACCAACACCATGTAAAAACATCACATGCAAACGTAGTCTGGGGAACATATCACCACTCTTTATATCGTTTTGTTTTCTGATTACAGAATTTCAGGATGTGGTATGTCACAAACCAGTTGGAATTTCTATGGAGATACACCAAATGTATGGTCAAAAGATCCATAAAAGACTGAGAACTGTTGTTTATCAGTGCATCATGAACAAACACACTGATTACTGAGTTGTATGCTATTCCATGAATCTACCTTTCTCCCTCCTACAGATAATGTTGCACACATTGTCAGAAAATAAATGGCCATGATTAACGGTGTTGATGTGCTTTGACCCTCTGTGTTAGCTTTATATAAACAACAATGCCAGACTCTATAAGGCTTACTCAAAGACGATGTCAGAGAGGAGTTAAGGGAGGTATGAGGGACATGCTGTTCTGGAGACAGAATGTCACTGTGGTTGTAAATGTGCGTCATCGTCTTTGACGACTACCATCCGTTTACGTTCCGAGCTGCACCGTGCTGGATTAGATTGGGAAAAACAAGTGGAAGGATTTGCATATGGTGGGAGTCTGTCTGGGTATAGGCTAGTGAGTGTGTCGTCTTGCTATCGTCATGGTGCTGCAGCAAAGTTGTTAGTCTCTCTCTCTTCTCTACTCAGTAGACCAATTTCTACCACACATGAGCTATCAATTACACCCAGGCTCTGAACATAGAGCACAAATAACTTTCTCTGAAAAGTGATCAGCACAGGAGTGTCAACATGGTTATTATGGTAAATAGCACAGCTACCTTACCACATTTAAATGAAATCAGAGGAATAAAGCTTGACACAAACCACAAAGCTCCAGTCATTTACAGTGGACATAAAAAGTATATAAAACCCTGTTAAAATTCCATGTTTTTGTGACGTAAAAGAATGAGACAAAGATATATCATGTCAGAAAATATTCCACCTTTAATAAGACTTATGTGAACAATTTAATAAAAAATAAAAAATAAATCTTCAAGGAGGAAAAATGAAAAATATAAACCTTACAATAACCTGGTTGCATAAGTGTGCACACCCACTTATATCTGGGGATGTGGTTGTGTTCAGAATGAACCAATCACATTCAAACTCATGTTCAATAGAAGTCATTACACACTTGCTATCATTTAAAGTGATTCTGATTAATCACAAATAAAGTTCAGCTGTTCAAGTAGGATCTTCCAGACATATTTTTAGTTGCATCTCAGAGCAAAAGCCATGGTCTGCAAAGAGCTTCCAAAGCATCAGAGGGATCAGGAGAAGGGTACAAAATAATTTCAAAAGCATTATATATACCATGGAACACAGTGAAGTCATCAAGTGGAGAAAATATGGCACAACAGAGACATTGCAGAACTGGACGTCCCTCCAAAATTGATGAAAGATGAGAAGAAAACTGGTCAGAGAGGCTTCCAAGAGGCCTACAGAAATATTAAAGGAACTGCAGGAATTTCTGGCAAGTACTGGCTGTGTGCTACATGTGAAAAAAATGTCTCGTATTCTTCATATGAATGGTCTATCGGGTAGGGTGGAAAGACAGAAGCCTTTTCTTACTAAGAAAAACATCCATGTCTGTCTGAAGTTTGCAAAAACATACATTAAGTCCACCAAAAGCACGTGGGAAAATGTGTTATGGTCTGATAAAACCAAGGTAGAACTTTTTGGCCCTAATTCCAAAAGGTATGTTTGGCGCAAAATCAACACTGCACATCACCCAAAGAACACCATACCTACAGTGAAGCATGGTGGTGGCAGCATTGTGTATTGGGGCTGTTTTTATTTAGCTGGAACTGGGGCTTTAGTCAGGGTGGAGGAAAATATGAACAGTTCCAAATACCAGGCAATTTTGGCACAAAACCTTCAGGCATCCGTTAGAAAGCTGAAGATGAAGAGGAAGATCACCTTTCAGCATGACAATGACCCAAAGCACACATCCAAATTCACAAAAGCAAGGCTTCACCAGAAGATTAAAGTTTTGAAATGGCCCAGCCAAAGCCCGGACCTGAATCCAATTGAACATCTGTTGGGTGATCTGAAGAGGGCTGTGCACAGGCGATGTCCTCGCAATCTGACAGATTTAAAGGGTTTTTGCAAAGAAGAGTGGTCAAATATCACCACGTCAATATTAGACTAATAATAGACTAATAGCCAAACCAAAAATATTGAGTGCTGTAATAAAATCAAAAGGTGCTTCAACAAAGTATTAGTTTAAGAGTGTGCACACTTATGCAACCAGGTTATTGTAAGGTTTTTATTTTTAATTTTCCCCCCTTGAAGATTTCAGTTTGTTTTTCAATTGATTTGTTCACATTAAAAGGTGGAAAACGTTCTGACATGACACACAAGATACAAAATAATTACCTGTCGGTGCACTGCTGGCCAGGTAGGATAGCGTCAGGCAAAGTGACCTTGTTCCTGTCCAAAGGGTTCTGGCTGTGGCCAGTGTGGTTGACCGCCCGATTGGCAAACAAGACATCGTACTCCACACAGTTGAAGAGGAACGTTGTGAATGTAACAACAAACAGGAACTGTCTGCGATGAGAGATTGAAAATGCTGGTAATACCACAAACATTTTCATTAAAGTGCCTAATAATTTATTACTAGGATACATTCAGTCTGAATTTATTTTTCTTATCTTAATGTGTAAAACATTTATTTTCAGTAAAGCTCAATGTGCAAGTTCATGAAAAAGCTGTTTTATATTAACCAAAGGAATATGGTCTTGACTGGACTTGACACAAGAGATGTTTAGACAATGTAGCTAGTATGACATGAGCTATAGGCCTACATGTTAGCTGTATAGAAGCTTCTGAAAAGAATAGCAAGCAAGAGAAAACACTAGTGATGCACAAATCAGGTTTTTTGCGCAATACCAATTTTCAGTCCGCAAAATTGACCAATACATATTTAAAAAGGTGAATTAACAACCATTTAATTCACAACAAAAATTGTTTTTCCGTATCGGTCATTAGAAAGGAAAATTGGACTACCACCAATCTCATATTTTTGTGGAAATAGGCAGAATCCGATCTTCTGCCTATCGAAAGGTACATCCCTAGGAAATACTATAAGGAAATACATGACATAGTCCTTATCCTTTAAGACAATACTGTAGATTATTGCTGATGAATCATGCTATCATGTCTAGCAATAGTATGACAAGCTGTATTATTTTCTAAACCTTGATCATCTTATTGGGACACTGTGGGTAAGGTTTACAATAAAGTATTTGGAGTATACTTGCAGACTGAACCTTGTGTTTAGTTGTCGTAGCAAGAGCAGTTTTTAATCAAGCTTCTTGCTCTAGGTAGCCTCACTTCAGTTAGACTTTTAGGTGAGAATCAGTCTGGAGAGTCAAGACATCCTTGCTTGAGTCCGATCAACCTAGTGGGTGACCAGTCTGCGTTGTACTGATAGCTATAGGCGTGGTTTAGACAGCGAAAACAACTCGAAAACAATGGCAAATCCCAAAGAGGTTAACATAGTAGATGCTGCAATACGATCAGTTATATTAGCCTAGATTTTAGAGGAAAAGCAAATAATGACATTAATGGCTTTTCTTGTTGGAAAATATGTTCTTTCTGTTCTTGCTCCCACAAGAGTTTGATTCAACAACTGGTTTCGCTGGTTCACAGGTTCATCCAATCACTTGAAAAGTATTTTTTTAAAGCACCTGCCTTTTTCAAAACAGGTTCAATGGATGGGTTGGCTCCCCAGATGGCTAACAAGCATCTGGCATGTCAGGTAATTCTCTAGGGGCTGTGTGTGACTTAATTTGTTAGGCTGTTGCATACATTAGACAAACACCCAACAAGGAACCAAAAGCACGCTTGGCCTACAATTCAATTCTATATGATCTCAATAAACCAACCAACAGTTACTGAATACATTTAAATACACATAGGTCGTAATAACACATTTGACAACACCGTTCCCACAATTTATACCTCTGGGATATTTATCTAATTTTGGACAACATGTGGACTATTTGGCCATGTATTCAGTGCATTTGTGATATTCATCTGACTTTCTTTTTGGCATTTTGTGGCTACTTTTTTGCCAGCAGGAAGACCTGAGACCAGAGCTACACCTGCAATTATGGTGTTACATTGTAATATGGTCTTATATTTTAATAGTCTTGTACTTACATAAGTTCGAAGAACTCTGTCATCATCATACAAGCAAAGCCATTCTTTTGATGGAAATGATAAATGTAGACAATTGTGTTAAGGAAAATATACAATTAACCAAAAAATATTTAAACAACACATTATAAACTCACATGACATGCTAAATAATTATAACTGAAAATCCTGACACTCTTACACAACAGAGTATGAAAATACCTCAGGGCAAATGTGTTTTCCAAAAGAACCATGCAGTAATATTGTACAATGACAACTGCTTTAAATGCCTTTTGGATAGTAAAATATATCAAATCAAAGATGATTCAGGACTGTAAAAGATAACTTACATGAAACAAATGAGTGCAAAATGATCTGGCTGCTATCAAAGGTTATAAAAGGATATTCTTGTAAAGAAGTTATCCAGGTTCTTGATATGATGCCATGAGTCTGTAAATTTGACAAAATTAGCTACAACCAACATTTATACACGGAAAACTGTTATTTAAGACAGATTGTTAAAACAGTAATATACTTCAATGACTGCGATGTGTGAGCCATTTATCTGCAAGCCACTATGAGCATGCATGTTTACCTTTCAAACCTTCTGGCACGTGGACCAATAAATCTTCCTCCCCTGGAGGCGAATCCTCTTCAAAGTCGTCAATTCTCTGATACTCCTGATAAGCTTCAAAGTTGGCCATCGTGCTTCACATTCTATAGACAACCCCTAATGACGAATCGGCTGAAGTGAAATTGATCAATAGAGCCAAGCTAGCAATCGGTTGCTCAATTTATTAATGAGCCCAGAAGGCGATAACATTCAGCCAGTAACACGTGTGGATCGTTTCACGATCCATATACTAATTGTAAAGTGATGCTAGTTACAAACTACGTCGAAACCCGCATTTAAGAGCTGTGCTTACCTTCATGAAGCTAGCTAAACCAAGTGTCTGGTGGCTGGCTAGCCCGTGAATGATTCAGCCTCTCTTCAACGGGTGCTACGATTTGTTTTGTTCCCCCACTTGGTCCATTCGCTGAATTGTGAAACCTTTATCGCCTTGCCTGTACTCTGTACTGGTCTTGAATAAATCTACATTAATAGCTATATTTATTTACACTCTAAATTGGTTTTAGTTTGACCAAGCTGTCCTGACTGGAAACGTCAACCTGCTTTCTAAAAATACATCATTCGTATGCCTTCACCATAGGTCTTCACTGTTTTGTCTTTCACAAACAAATGTCAACAAAACACCATTTGCGTCACTTAGTTTTACCTTACGTCACGTCCTGTCATAAGTGTAAGCTTATTGTATAACAATTAAATACTATTTTAGAAATGTATGATAACGGTTATATTAATCTTTGCATGTTTGTTAAATATTAATGAAACCATATAAATATAAAGAAAATCATCACCAATTTCATTTAGCGTTTCCGTGAACAGCATTCTGGGTCATACAATATGGCAGCTTGCATGATGTCCCTGTCCCTGTCCCTGCAGGAATACATTTGATCTTAGTTGTCTTTTACATTTATCAAGTAGGTATTACCGGTAGTTTATAAACTAAAATATGTTTAACTTACTTTGTAGTAGAACAAGCACCACTACACCAATACGATCGCTATGTACGCGATTCCCTAAAACACCAAGTTTGTGGAAACTTTCACGGTAAGCTACCGGTAATGGGACTGCGTACCGTACCGTACAGATTTCAGT
This sequence comes from Forbesichthys papilliferus, assembly GCA_025399855.1. Classification (NCBI taxonomy): domain Eukaryota; kingdom Metazoa; phylum Chordata; class Actinopteri; order Percopsiformes; family Amblyopsidae; genus Forbesichthys; species Forbesichthys papilliferus. Next base: position 12,369 of record JAODOY010033015.1, on the reverse strand, counting down.
TGCTTACGTTAATTGATCATGTCAATATGCTAATTGTACGGTAGATGCGCTCAGGGCTGTGCCTTTATCTCTAAAACGTGGACGAATTTGACATATTTATCTCACTTTCCAGTTCACACAAATCTTGCTCAATGCGTGTTGCGTTGTACAATAAAAATACCCTACAAGAGTTGTTATGTATTGTCAGATAACCCTTTTAGAGTAATTGATACGGTAGGCTTACAATATGGATAAAGCAATATAACATCACGAAAATACATATATCTCTCATCTAATTTTCTCTTGTATAATGCAATCATAGGTTTTATGTTAACTTGTCTCTTTTTTGTAGGGGGCCACTCACTGGGCTCTATACTGTACATGTGTAACATGACTATTGGACAGTAGGATAACCATGCCTATGTTTTGCAAGTGTCTGTACAGTAGTTTACACACAAGTGTTATTTTGCTACATGGTGTGTTGCAAAGGATAGGCTACATTGCAAATACATTTAATTGATTCTTCTGATGAAAGTGTTTAGATGATTTTGACAGTTATTCAACATGGATATCTTTTTCAGGTCTAGGTTGTATTGTGTCTCAGTATCTACTGCGTCTAGATCACAGCAACCCAGTAATGCTGTCAGTCGCCTTTGGAGTCTGGCTCAGAGAGCTGTAAGGCAGTCTTCCATCCAGACACACAGACCACCAGGATTGGCAGTGAAATGCATTGTGGGGCCAGTAGTCCTCACCGTCTCTGCACGGCTGTTTGGACAAATAGCTTATTGTACAGCAGATGTGAATAACAATATTTTATTAGAGGTTGCACCTAAAGAAACTGTGCCAGACTTCAAATGGGATGTCCTTTGGGCCTTTGTCAAACCTCAACTATTTGCTCTCATTGGTGCTGTTGTGGTAAGCAGTTTATATTCCTCCATCGATATCTGCGATTTTGTCATTTTTGCTGGCCAAATAAAATATTTATTTAATTTGATTTAGCTTGCATTTGGAGCTGCCATTCTGAATATTCAAATCCCCTTGATGCTTGGAGACCTGGTGAATGTTGTGGCTCGCTACATGAGAGACCATGCTGGGAATTATGTCAGTGAGATCAGAGGCCCTGCTTTGAAGCTCCTTGGACTGTATGCCATTCAAGTAAGCACCACAACTCAGCATTTTATATATAGCCGCATAATCCATCTACAATAAAGAACTTTATGTCTGTAACTCAGCCACTGAAGAGGGTTGCGTGTTAATGTTTTAACCCAGTAGCAAGTAGATATTGATGTAACATAAGCTTGAAATTTTGCTTTGTTTTGAAACGACCTATGCTTATCCTCAATAAACACCAGCATTGCTGCAGCTATAAAATAACTTCCATAAGGCTTTACATTTGCTTGCTTTTTTCAGGGTCTTCTGACCAGCGGCTATTTGATCCTGCTGTCCAGAGTTGGGGAGAGAGTGGCTGCAGACATGAGGAAGAGCCTTTTCATGTCTTTAATGAGGTACAGAATTCACTTTAACAAAGCTAATAAAAATGTGAATGACGTAGACATAAGGTGGATAGCCAAAACAACAACCTGTTGTGGGGACTGCATGAACCATTAACACAAAGAAATTACATACTTTTTTTAGTATTGGAGATGTCTCAAGAGATGTTGACACTAAAATGCTGTGCATGTTAGATTCCTAATGAATATTTCAAGATGTGACCATTGTGATTATATTAACATTTTATTTATTTTATGCTAATGGTAAATTGGACATTGCTTCATTGTCTTAGGCAAGATGTGTCGTTTTTTGATGCCAATAAGACTGGGCAGCTAGTAAACCGCTTGACTTCTGACATTCAGGAGTTCAAGTCGTCCTTTAAATTGGTCATCGCTCAGGTATGAACAATTCCATAAACCTGCATTATTAGCATGGTGATAACAAAGCATGCAATGCGCTAATAAAATATAGTAAATTTGAATCCCTTTGAGGACATGTAGATGTAGTCTGTTGTCTTGGTCAATGTGTTTTCCTTGAAGCGACAGCTTAGTAGTATATAAATTGTAATTTCCCTACAGCTTTATTCTATATTTATATATATTATATGTTATATTATACTTTTTTTTAGCAGATATGCTAAAGCTTGTACTTGTAGATATGCACAGAAAAAAAACACAACCTTATTTTAATGCAGGGCCTGCGCAGTGTTACACAGACAGTTGGGTGCTTCGTTTCTCTTTATATCATCTCCCCCAAACTCACTGGTTTGACGCTTGTCGTCTTGCCCTGTCTAGTCGGGGCAGGGGCTCTGTTGGGCTCATTCCTTCGTAAATTGTCTCGTTCAGCTCAAGAACAGGTATGCTACAGAGTCATTTCCCCAATAATATTAAGAAAGCACCGTATTGCTGCTGTCGGCTGACCAGTTGTATGCTGTGGGACTTTAGGTGGCGAAAGCAACAGGAGTCGCAGACGAGGCACTTGGTAATGTGCGGACCGTAAAAGCCTTTGCCATGGAGGAACATGAGATGCAGTAGGTCACGTTCTATTTGTTTAAGCCTGTCTGCTGAACCATAAGTACTTAACCTACTGTCTGTGTGTAACTGTCAGGTTGTATGCCTATGAAGTGGACAAGTCTTGTGAAATGAATGAAACTCTTGGCACTGGAATTGCTGTTTTTCAAGGCTTGTCAAACATTGCCCTAAACTGTGAGTGTTTTATGACATTTTACTTGTTCAGATGTGTGTTTGCAGATTGATGCATCAAAACAAAGTATGCTGTATTTGTGTTACAGGCATTGTCCTAGGGACTATCTTTGCTGGGGGGTCATTAATGGCGGGTGATGAAATGTCCCCCGGAGACCTAATGTCTTTCTTGGTAGCTTCCCAAACTGTTCAAAGGTAAAATATAAGTTATTGATGTTATTAAAAACAATGTTGAATGCATTTATTCAGACATGCATTGCAAATATGCAAATTACAACTAACGCAGAACATTTTACCACAGGTCTTTAGCCAGCATCTCCATCTTGTTTGGACAGGTGAGTGAACTCGATTGAGCATCACCAGCATCGGAGTAGTTGGATCCACTTTGTGCTACATTCTCACATTGTTCAAATTGCCCTGTACAGATGGTGAGAGGCATGAGCTCTGGAGCTCGCGTTTTTGAGTACATGGCCCTGCAGCCTAGCATTCCATTGTCTGGGGGAGGACGCATCCCTTACCATTCTTTAATTGGAAGCGTTGAGTTCAGGAACATCTCCTTCAGGTGAAAAGATTCCCTTCACTCAACACAGAATAGATGATTTAAATTATACTTCACTGTTATCTTTCCAGATCAAAGCTTTTGTTTAGAACCATTGTATTAACCTAGAGTATAAAGAGAACAGTGCAATTGTGCGACTCAAATGTCAGATGTAAACTGTTGTGATGTTTCTTAAATATGGTATTTGCATATTTTTAGCTATCCAACAAGACCTTCCCATCAAATCCTGAAAAATTTCAGCCTAACACTTCCTCCTTCTAAGACAGTGGCTATTGTTGGCGAGTCTGGGGGAGGTAACTACTGATTTTGTGATTATATTAAACTCCATGTGAAATATGTTGTCCTTCTGTCCACATTCATATAGTGATTTGTAACCTGTTCATCCCAGGAAAGTCCACAGTGGCATCCCTGCTAGAACGTTTCTATGACCCCACCAGTGGCGTGGTCATGTTAGATGGCCTCGACATCCAGACACTGGACCCATCCTGGCTCAGAGGACAAGTGATTGGGTATATTAATCAGGTACAGACTATGTATGGCTTTTACACATGCAATATCTCATCCACTTTGGTGATGTATACCTCTGAATGTATTTATCTCTCTAGGTATCTTGCTACTGCTCTATCCCCTTTTCTTCGCAGGAGCCGGTGTTGTTTGGCTCCTCTGTGATGGAAAACATTCGCTTTGGAAAGCCTGAGGCAACTGATACTGAGGTCATCAATGCAGCAAAGCAAGCCAACGCTCATCACTTTATAACAAGTTTCCCAGATGGGTATAACACTGTTGTTGGTATGTTCTCACCTGTAGTCGTTACAGCAACTGTGTGCCAACACAACATTTCATCCATTTATTTTTTTGCTGTTGTGCAAACTATATTATTGTGAGTAGAGGGTACCCTTGCAGTTTTTACATTGGCTTTATTTTATTATTATTATTATTATTATTATTAATAATATATCTACTGTTTTTTTACTATCTTCATGTGTTTATAAATAACGTTTATTTATTTTATTGGACTGAATTTTTAAAATATGTGTAGCATTTCTTTCTTTAGCTTTCTAGAGTGACTTATTAACACCATTCCAGGGACAGCGGATGTAAAAGTGTCTTTTCTACATGGATGTGCATTGTCCCTGATCAATACACCTGATATATTTATTATTTCCATGTGGCCCAGGTGAACGAGGAGTGACTCTGTCTGGTGGTCAGAAGCAACGTGTCGCAATTGCCCGTGCTTTAATCAAGAACCCCAGCATCCTTGTGCTGGACGAGGCCACCAGTGCGCTGGATGCAGAATCGGAGCGCGTGGTGCAGGAGGCACTGGACAGGGCTACCAGAGGTCGCACTGTGCTTGTCATTGCCCATAGACTAAGCACCATCCAAGGAGCTGACCTCATCTGTGTCATGAGCAACGGCCGGATAGTAGAGGTGAGTCATTGGGTATGGTTGTTGTTGTTTTTGTTGTTGAAAGTTTAATGTCTTTTGTCCATTTTCTTGGGATTATATTTACCTTTCTAGGCATCTCTGTGTATGGCATCTGTGGTCAAAACATGTTTTAAATGAAGATGTAAAGGCAGGGTCAGTCATTCTTGCAAACCTCGAGCTCAAATCAACACCGTATCGCTCCGCAGTCCTCCCTTGAGCCGACTCACATCTAAATGCATTGTGAAGAAAATCGTAGTGCTAGGACTTTGTTGACACGAGCGGTGTTTGCCACTTTGTTTATGTTTGTATTTCTGGAGCCAGGGCTGTGTAGAAGTATAGAAGATTATTTTTTTAACATGCACAGAGAATGGTTAACTAGCGAAATGCAAGGAGATATTTGTATTAGCTTACATTTAGCTTGCTGACTATACTTTTTATTGTGTCATTAATATTATATAATATCATAGATTTTTAAATTTTCTTCCAGGCTGGAACTCACTCTGAGCTGCTAAGCAAAGGGGGACTGTATTCTGATCTGATCCACAGGCAAAGATCAGAGGGACAGAAATAAGCATTCACAAATATATTTTCTCAGGGTCTGCACTGTATTGTTGAACTTTGGTTTAGCATATTCATAATAGTTGAGATGTATATGTTGTGTAAATAATTTTTTCATGATGTTTATTATTTGTAAATTGGTGTAATGTAGATTGTTTAAGTGAATGCTGGAATTCATTTATTTCTGGCCACTATACTACAATATTGTACTGTAAATGAGAAATTGGCATGGTTGTTTTTCATATACATTTTTAGAGGATATATTGTCTATTGAATAATAACAAAATTGATAACTATTTCTTTCTTTAATGAGCTAAGCTTAGAATACGTTGGCCTCACATAGGGCTTCTGTCTACAAACAGTGTTGTAACATTGTGCAGAAATACAATTTAAAAATGTTAGAATGTGTAACTTTATATAAAAATAACAATGTGGTTCCGTTATAATTTCTTAAATTATCATAAAATATCTGTTATATAGTATTATTAATAAATATTGTATGTTATGATCCATAATGAATATTATGCATGAAGATGTCAATTGCTTTTTTGCTGCAACTCTTCATTTGGCCTCTAGAGGGCCAACAAGACTAGCTTGGCAGCTGACAACAAGCAGTGCTGATATCCTTAGCAATAGGCTAACCCTAGTTAGCTCATTTCAATCTCCAACTTCATAGTTATTTGAGTAATCAAATTCCACTCTGGATAGAGCCTGACATTTATTCGAAAAAATGCAGAAATATGAAAAGCTTGAGAAAATTGGAGAGGGTATGTTTCATGCACATTTTGATTAATTTATCAGCCTATGTGTAGCATACTACTAAACTGTTAGCTCGGTATTGCTATTAGCTAAATATATTACATTAACATTTTGTAGTATGTACAAGATATGTTAATTTGGTAAACATTTCAGGAATATTGTGTTGTGTGAGTTGTACGGTTGTTCTACAAACATACATTGGTCTAGCTAACCTGACAGCTTTAGCATGCCATTCATCGGTAGCTAACTGCTTATCCTTTTCCAAGGTACCTATGGTACTGTTTTCAAGGCCAAAAACAGAGAAACCCACGAAATTGTTGCTTTGAAAAGAGTCAGGTTAGACGACGACGACGAGGTATGTTTTTGAAAAATAAGGTTATCGGCAGTCGTTGATGGATGTAACATTAACAGGGATGTGCTTCCCATTTGGATGCTAATGTTTCTTTCAGGGAGTGCCAAGTTCTGCCTTGAGAGAAATTTGTCTCCTTAAAGAACTGAAACATAAAAACATTGTCAGGTGAATTCAGAATTGTACTATTTTGTTTTACTACAGACATACTGCATATATTTTTAAAATGTATGACTAATACTGTCAGAAATGAATGTATGCACTTTTGATTTCCAAAGGCTACATGATGTATTGCACAGTGACAAGAAGTTAACCTTGGTTTTTGAATATTGTGATCAGGTGAGGTTAACTAAAATATTTGCTATTGATTATTGATATTTTATTGCGTGGGGGTGTTAATATCAATTGGGATACATTTGCCTTAATAAGGGTTAAATGGACTTACAGGATCTGAAGAAATATTTCGACAGTTGCAATGGAGATCTAGATCCAGAAACTGTAAAGGTGAGGCAGTACCATGAACCCTTGTTGGGGTGTATTAATATTGCTCACATATTTTATAATAGCCTATAGTTGCCACAGTATTTCAATGAAATTAGATAGAACATCTCCTTGATTACTAGCATTTGCACTAGGCCTAATTGTTTCACATTTAAACTAGTACCATCGTCTTATTTGCAGTCCTTTATGTACCAGCTGTTGAAGGGCCTGGCCTTCTGCCACAGTAGGAATGTTCTTCACAGAGATCTGAAACCTCAGAATCTTCTCATCAACAGAGTGAGTGATGTGTGTTGCTGGTAGCCTAATGCATTACTATAAGTAATGCATGTACAATGTGTTTGTGAATCTTTTCTCTCGATACAAAGACCATACTGAAGTGTGAAAGATGTATATATTATAATGTATGCTAGTGAAGTGTACAATCAATGTCATAATAATATGCATATACTGTATATTGTCAAATGTAATTGATCTGTCTGTATCTAAGAATGGAGAATTGAAGCTGGCTGACTTTGGTTTGGCTCGAGCCTTTGGTATTCCGGTGAGGTGCTACTCTGCTGAGGTAAATCTTATCACATTAGCATTGCCATAGAGAAGTGGCATTCAGTTCCAAGCCCCTGTCCAAGTGCTTCTGTAACTGTAATTGTACAGTGCCTTTGGTCCTGTGCTCTCTGTGTAGGTGGTGACATTGTGGTACAGGCCTCCAGATGTACTTTTTGGCGCCAAACTTTATAGTACCTCAATTGACATGTGGTCTGCTGGATGCATTTTTGCAGGTCTGTTTTTCATTGGGGCTAGTCTATTAGTGCATTTAAGACATGTACATGTCACAGTGACTCCATGTGAACGTTAATCAGTGTCGTGTTGTGTTCTATTCAGAGCTGGCAAATGCTGGAAGACCCTTGTTCCCAGGAAACGATGTGGATGACCAGCTGAAGAGAATATTCAGATATCCTTAAAGTATGGATTGTTTAGGTATCAAGGATTGTCGGTATGTTATTAGTGTGATAATCTGAAGCTTGTCATATTGTATCAGTTTGCTACAGTACGTGCATAGCATACAAGTGTGTTTTGCATTAACCTCGTGGTACATTGTTGGGTACGCCAACTGAAGAGCAGTGGCAGTCGATGACAAAGCTTCCGGATTACAAGGTAAATCAATGCTGTCCTCAGTAAAATAGCACATCTAGTTAAGCCAGTGGATTTCAAGTTGTGTGTGTGTGTGTGTGTGTGTGTGTGTGTGTGTGTGTGTGTGTGTGTGTGTGTGTGTGGTGGGGGGGGTGGGTGTTAGGGATGCATTTTTCATTGACATTTTCAAACCGCTTCCCCACACACCCATGCAAGCATTACTTTTGAACAACTATTTGTAGGTTGTGGCTGAGTGGTTGAAAACCACTGAGCTCAGGTCTTTGAGCATATTGTTCCCTGTGAACATTTTGTAACTGCTGTCGTCACCATTTCCCCCATGTGGCTGCAGCCCTACCCCATGTATCCTGCCACCCCCTCGCTGGTGAACGTGGTTCCCAAACTGAGTAGCACAGGACGGGATCTACTGCAGGTAACCTGTCATTACTTTCACTGTTGGGTCTGTGTATATCCATGTATCCACACGTAGGATTTTAGCTTTGTTCACTTGCTCATTGCGTTTGCGTCCAATATGGATGGCTGTTGCTGTACTTGGCCTAAACCCTTTATGTCTATTGTACTTCTGCAGAACCTGTTGAAATGCAATCCCGTCCAGAGGATCTCTGCTGAAGAGGCCCTGCAACACCCCTACTTTGCTGATTTCTGCCCACCATAGATGCAGATGGACTGTCCCTCTAGCTGTCAGTCAATCACCATTCATTCACTGTTGGGTCATTAGAATCAGACACTGCAAGGAAACCACCGTGCCATCATTTTGGAATAAATTCCTAGTGTGTGCAAGTTTTTACATATTACTAGAAACTACAAAGAAATCCCAGAAAGTTTTGTGTTTAGTTGCAAGCCTGTCTGTCTTTTCTTTGCCTGGTCTATTTTGGTAAACAATATCCTATATAATGCACTTTCTTTTGGAAGCACGTGCCATCTTTTTGGCCCTCTGATCCATAAGAACAATTTTGTTATTTCGTTCCCTCTTCTATTTGTAGAACGTATCATACTCGATAAAGTAGCTGCTGTTATGTTATTAGTTCCTGTGTTCACTGTTTTGATGAAATTATTTTGCTAGTATTCAGTCACTGACTAGACGTTTTTACAAGTCTTATCTGTAACACTGCTTGTGACCTGGAGTTCTTGGCAGCTAAGCTTAAGAGAGCATTGCTCACAAGGTACTATAAATATAGACTACAGACAAGACTGCAGACAGATTTGTATTGCTGATTTTCCTTACACATCCTCCTCTCTCATACTGACATTGTAACAACATATTGTTTAATAGTGTGGGGGACTTTTGTTTTTATAATGTAGTTATTTCTCAGGCTTTTTTTTTTCTCCATTTAGTATTTTTGTGCACTTTGTCTGGCATTTGTATTTAAAGTAAATTGTTGCGTTAAATGCGTTAAATACGTTGAACACCAGAAGCCACTTTATAGCCAGGATATGAAAGAATGAGCAAATATGTAATTACCAGTGGACCATTAGTCACATTAATTTTCACAACCACCTTTGTCTTTATGCTAACATTAAAATATGTACTAATATAGCTTTTATAAGTAGCTTTGTGCTAGTTTAGTGAGAGATACAAAATGGTCTGATACTGACTGATCATATGAAAATATAGTTATGGCTCTTCTTGTTCATAATATTGTACACAGCTACTAATTACTGCAGTGTTAATTTACTCCAGAATGTTACAATTTAAAACATTGACAATGTATTTGATGTAGTTACATGAATAAGGATATATTTTTCATTTAGCTGATATAAGATCAATTAATGGAATGCATGTATTTATGAATTGAATGATTTCTTAGGTTGTGCTGTATTACATAATACTTTCATTTGGTACATAATATCTCCTTTGAAAAAAACATAGATTTGGGCTACATCAGTGATGAGATCAGTTTTAGTGTTAAAAACAATAGGGTGTTTGTGGAAATATCCTTTAATTCTAAAACTAGATGTTTTGTTGTAATTTGAAAGATGTATACCAGTTTAATTTAATACAGATTCCAGTTGTTTTATATGTAACAGTTATTTTTACTTTAAAATGAAGGGTGGATGTTTTGCACTTTTAGTTTCATTAGTAGAATTTTGGCCTTGTATTTAGAGAGTCAGTTGTCTTGTATATTCTATGGTTCAATAAAGTGAACGGATTTATTTATTTATGGCTGACAACCATATAGTTTTATGCTGACAACTAGTTATATGGCCAATAACATATTGTTCATGCTTCTCAGACAAGCATGTCCACATTTTGAGATATAGTTAGCATTTTTGCCATTTATTACTGAAAGATAAGAAGGGTCCTGTTATAGACACATTATAGGGTATGTGAATGTCAGTGTTTACAGTCTGAATATATAACATTACAAGCAGTTAAGAGAGAAGTTACTGTTTAATGTAAACTTCAGAGATGAAATCACAAATGTACAACATACTGTAATCTACACAGTAAGAGCCAGATGAAGCAAGTTCATTTTCACTTCAGTTTGCCTACAATAACTGGTCTTATAGGCATATAGCTTTCATCAATTACAAATGTCTGAAACATTGCAATCTTCACACCTACCCTAGTACCTTCCCATTATTCAGTTAAGCCAGTTTGGAATTTCTTAGTAATATATAGAACTCATTGTATCAGAGTTTGGAGCACTGTTATGTTTCATCTGGCTCCAAATACATTTGATAATACAAAGTGTTTAACATGGCTGATAATACATTAGGAGTTCAGAGGGAGCACACAATCATGCAAGTAAATAAATGGGCAATGAGCCATATTGTTATGCTTCAAGCTGTATGAACTTATTAAAACCTATTGGTTGACAGTCACATAAATATATTGATGACTGTCATGTACTTGGTCATAATTATGCATTATAATATATAGATTTATATGAATGAGCACATAAAGTTGAGTACTTAAATGTCGCTAGCTCAGATATACAGCTATTATTTGACCAGTAGTAAGGCAGGGGTTGGGAATACGAGGTAAAGACCCAGGGCACATCATCAACTCTATACAGACACTATTGGATGTCAGCTGGGTAACAGGTTTCCTGACTTGACACTTCTATGTTAATCAAAGACAGTCTGACACAGTCAACATGGCAATGAAGTAATAACATTTATATAGTAGGCTATCACAGTGTAATGTGAATTGGGGTAACGGCTTTATCTTTTAAGGTTTAGTTTCAACACCATCTGATGGAAAAATTAGGTTTAAGATTAAAAATCCCAATTCAAGTAATCTTACTGTAAATGTTAGTGAAATTGATAATAGTAGTATCTGAATTAATGGATTTATTGCTCACAACACAATTCCACCAATTAATCACTTTCCACACACCTGAAAAGTAAACAAATTTTGATGTGGATAAAATCTCCATGAGGCAGCTCCTCTTGAAGATTGTTCTATTTCCTGACGGTGCTGGATCAGTATCATAGCATATATAGCCTACCACGTAGATAAACTAAAGCCAATAAGGTAGTAATGATACAGCCATGTATTGGCTTTGAATTGATGGCTGATCTCCAATAAATTGTGCTTCACATCAACAGTCATCTAATACAGACAGAGTAATAAAGCTACAGTGTTACAAACACCACTTGCTCAATTAGCATCATACTTCAAAATTCCACATCAAAGAAAAATAAAACTGCAGCCTTTTCTCTGAGGTGTACTCTTACATATGAATACAACGAAGATATGTTCATTTTGTATATACCATAAGTACATAACTGTAGCATCAAGTAATCAACTTGCACAATACATGAACAGCAAACACCGACTAACTGGAGAATAAGCAGACTGACACAAGATAAGAAAGGCTGTGTACATGATAAAGATGGTTAAATATATAGTTTATTATACTTAATTTATACATCACAAACTGCTTTATTTGTGGTTTATTACATGTACTGGAATAACAATAAGGTACAATAATGCAATTGTACAATGTGTTTCTGGTATGAACTGAAATTGAATCTGGGTGGTCATTTTGAGATAATTCTGTTTCTAGACAATTCTATTAGGTCCTTCATTGACATTGATGTAATTAGGAAGACATATGTGGTCCTCTCAATTATAAACACTTTATCGTACTGTACATGAACCAGTTGAGTGCAAGCATCACTGATATTAATAGGGTCATGAAACCAAAAACTGTTTTATTTCGGCTGTCAATCAATGTTAATTACATTGTATTGTTAATGTTTTTTATTTTATTTTAAAGACCATAGAGAAAAAAAAGCTGAGACAAAACGTTTTGTTAGGAATGCATATACATCACCACCCCCACGACCTCTGGGATGCATACTGTATGTGACTCACTCCCACTACACTACATACATCACACATTCCCCACCCCTGTGGAGAGAGCAGAGACAGGTATTTCTAGTCAGTT
>JAODOY010033005.1:0-21796 GCA_025399855.1 Forbesichthys papilliferus | reverse complement strand
CAGATATTTGCTTAACTTCACTAAGTGTATTGTTTTGCAATCACTGACTACCTTTAACTGGTTTTAATATTTTAATGTAAAATATGTATATAATGTTAAAACAATTGTTTAGATATGTATATAAAATCTTATACATTTAGCCAAAGCAGATGCATGAACTCCTCCCCTCTCTTTCTCTCATGTTGGGATGTTTGTGTTATACTGTAGAATCAGACCTGTATGACAACATGCGAGTAATATGGCCTACAAATTAACGTTTGGCAACACATAGTCCAAACATGTTTGGACTATGCGCGAAAGGAAAATGGAAGAGTCCGCTAGTGTTCATTTAAGACACAGCAGATGAGCGGAGCTGCATGCTTTGCGTTTGCACATGTTGTGCCCGAAACTAAAGCAGCTCCGCTATTTTTTCCGCTTCAATGGATCCGTGTTCGCATGTAGCTCTTTCACTGTGTCCCGCAATGTTTTCGTTGACGCTTTGTACCAATGCATGTGACACGCTGCATCTAGCAGAGGGCTAACGCTAACATTGTTAGCTGCTGCTCGTCTGGTATTTACCACGTCACATGCTATAAACTGGGCCAAATAAATCTGCTACAGACATCAGTGGATGTATTAGGGTAGGTACAAACACACACCATGCCACACATTTGTCTTCTTCTTTTGGTTTCGGGATTATTAAGCGTGTTCGCAGCTCATTGCTGCCTCTCATAGTCCATTGACGGCACTAATTTTCAGATCGGAGTATAGGTATATTTTTCCAAGTCGACGGTACATTTAGCAAATCGACGTATTTAGTAACCGGTGACGTAGGTTACGTCAACTAATCGTCCCAGCACTAATAATATTAGCTTTGACTGCTTGGATTGACTAATTGGGTAGCTAATGAATGCTTCTTGAAATTATACATCATGTCCCAATTCACGTTATGTTAAAGTGCTTCTGCATTTTTTCCAACCTTGTTTGCAATCTGGCTATAGTGTGACTTTAAGGTTAACACCAATTCATTATAGTTACATTTATAGGTCGCACATAACGGGGCTGCCATGTTGCGCCACCATAATGTTTACTACAGTAGTGCAGAACGGACAAACTGAACGCTGGCTCGAGAGTATGGCAAACGTGTTTTTATGTCAAGTTGAATAGCAGATGATGACATTGTCAAGTACAGCTAATGGCACACGACGACCACCGTAGATTCTAAAACACCACTTAGACAGGAAGTGGAGAGCGGAGAATATACAGATGAATGCTATTTGCAATTTGACCATTAGAGTCTACTAATTCTTACATAGTGGTCCTTTAAGTCAAAATAATATTTTAAAACTATGAGAATAATACATATAATAAAATATACATTTGAGATTATGCTTTACTATTAATTCAATTAGACAGCTGTGTAATGTTTTATCTCAGTCAAGAAAACACAGCCATATTACAGCCTACTATGTTTGACGCTAGAGCAGTTATAGCGATGATGTCACCACGTGATGCGGAAACGAATGAGACGGCACATGCATCCACTTGATTATTTATGTCTATGAGCCTGCACAAGACTGCAGGGTAGTGGAGTGGAAAGTTGATGTTTAAGATGAATGTGCATGTTTATATGGGGTGAATTGGAATTAAATAAAGATTTGATTATTTTTTCAAGTTTGATCTGTTCTCACTATGTGCCCTGCCTGGGAGGAATATAGCCTATACCGTTGATACCAGGGAACAGAGAATACAGAAAGTAATGAGGTTTGATTTCTTTGATATCAAACTTTAGCCTATATTTGCAACAATTATCAGCGTTTACCACCTTAGCGTAGGTCCGTGCTCTACTGAGCGCATTTTCTAGTGGTACTAAAAATTATTTACAAGAATAGAAATGTGCTCGTTCTCACCCACTAAACACACAACGTTGTTGTGTGTGAAAGGGTTTGCAGAGATGTTAGCCACATTGGTAAATTAGCTCAGAAGATAAATCCAAATTAGACCTCGTTTAATCATGGCCCTTGCCACCATGCCAATCATTCTTATACATAAAAAGAATACCGCCGTGTACCCAAGAAATGCCTAGGGCGCTTATTTAAATACTCTAAAAGCACCGGTACTTAAAATAATGGATATCGTACTGTTTTTAAGGGTAGGGCATCGCGGTACCTTTCTTGTGCCGGTATATCGGGCAACACTACTAATAAATGCTTTAAAACTGGACTGTTTACTTAAACATTACCAATGCTAACTATCCTAAACGCATTTACAGATCAAATCACCAGATAGGTCCCGCCAACATGGTTCAATATGTTGGTTGCTGTTGTTGTCGTCGTTTCCCCTCATTTGTAGTTGTGCTATTGTAATGAAGTTCTGAATAATTATTTTACAATACCTATCTGACAATATTTAAAAACATCACAAAATCTAACACTATCACTATCAAACGTAGTTACATAATATAATGAAGCACTTATGATCATGGTTCAGGGAGGTTATACAGGCATCTATCAGTGAGGTGCACACACATGCACACAGTACACACAACTGCATACTGTTCTGTGATGCAATCTGTAACAGAGGTTACCTGATATTATAAAGATGCGTTGTCCTATCTGCAAAGACTTCCAGCTATGCAGAAATATGAGGAGGAAATGCCCTCTAATGCCTCCCAAGCCAGCCGGAGAGAACAACAACTTCCATTTCCCAATCCGAATAATAATCATCCCTTATCTATCTTCCGGGTCGGCTTTGCTTCTCGGCTGCAGTACAGTCCGGAAAAGCTGAAAATGATAAGGGTGCCTCTTTTAACACTCCCACCGCTGTAAATGGGTCCAACAGCTAGCGGCTGATACAGGACACCTGCTAGGGAATGCTGACTGCAGGCTGGCAGTGGAAGACCTGCTTGTGTCATTACTGGAATGCAAACAGACTGAGTGAGGGGTTATCTTATGTGCGGACTGAGAGCAAACCAGATAGATTCTTACCTGGCTTGGAAACCCTGCCTCTGCACACACAGTTAACTAAACCACCAACTGAGACACGCTTCTGTGCAGGATTTTTTATTCTGTTTGGCAACATAACATGGCTCGACCAAGCATTTCATCTCCAGATAACTGTGCTGCTACATCAGGTCAAACGTGGATTTAACTGACCGTTTATGCCTCAGTATAAGTAGAAAATATTATCCTGGAACATATGGGCATCAAAGAGATGTTACCAAGCATACTAAAAGCCAATAATATCCAGAACGGTCCACACAACTGCAGAACACAAAATCCCTAAGATATGCAATTAGTGAAATTATATTCCATCCACACAATCTACCATGGAAGACCAACCAAAACTTTTAAAACATTTATCCAAAACTGTGCAAATACCACGCAACCTGTCTATGCTAACCTACACTATGCTAATACCACGCAACCTGTCTATGCTAACCTACACTATGCTAATACCACGCAACCTGTCTATGCTAACCTATACTATGCAAATACCACGCAACCTGTCTATGCTAACCTATACTATGCAAATACCACGCAACCTGTCTATGCTAAACTATACTATGCAAATACCACGCAACCTGTAGTGATGTATTACAATAACACAGTCAAGCAACACTATCTTCACCACACCAGGAAGCACCCGTGCTTCCGCGAGCAGCGGCGCACTTGTGTCACAGGCCAACGACGTGCTAGCTATGCACATGGCGCGACTTTTCACCACAACGGCTTTGTGTGTTTAGCAGTTAACTTACAATTTCCCATCCTTGAAGGACCGCACGAAGATGTGGTCCTTCTTCATGGTCGCGTCTTCATGGCAGTCCGGAGAGATGACCTTGTTTGCAGAAAAGAATGTTGTGAAAGGCACAAGTCAATGAAATGAACACGCTTTGGCTAAACGCCAGGCTGACGTTTTTTAGAATACACAGAGACAGGGGGGGGGGGGGGGGGGGGGGGGGGGGGGGGGGTAGAGAGAGAGAGAGAGAGAGAGAGAGAGAGAGATAGAGCTTCTGGAGCTCCAGAGCACAACAGGCGGTGTCTCCCTATACTGGGTCTGAACCATGGGAGGCTGCACTGCTGATACAAGTATTTGTTCTCTGCCTCTGTCTTGGCCCGCTGCCTGCATGTTCCAGCTCTGCATAATGCATGATTTCGACTCAAACGTTAGCTCACCTATTTTTTTCATGTACATGCATGTCATGCTCCAAGAAAAATGCACACACACACGCGCACACCTTTCTTGCTAAAGTCTGACTCAGACTTCCACATCTCATGTGTTGCTGCAAGCCATCTATCAGTGCACTACGCCACCCCTCTGCTTCAGTGCCATAAGGCAGCCGTGTAAACAAACGGCAAAGATATATTGTGTTGCAGCTTGCCTGTGCTGCCACAGGGAGGCAGCGTGGAGCACACCGTGCAGCTGCGTCATCAAGCCAAAAGCAACAAACTGTGGAGGCGGGGCCCAGCTGACTACACAGGAACAGTTAAAAAGGGGGGCCAGCATTGCCTGCCTGCTCGCTTCTTATTCGCCCATCACCCATTTATATAAACAAACATAGGCTGTCGTCGTTTCATTGAAGGCTAACGCTGCCTGAGACGGCACAGAGGCTGAGCAGAAAAGGAGATGCAGAAGAAAAGGACGGATGCTTGGTGACAGACAGCTCTATTTGTGCTGTGATGTTTCACACATAATAAGAAATCAATAAGCCATATTAGTTACCAACAACAAAACGATTACGTGTGGAACCGCGGTTCTATGTATCACCGGGACTTCTCGCGAGAAGACTGCCAAGAGCTCACTTCCCTGTGTGAACGTGTGCCGGTGCAGAGGGCACACATCACCCAGGTGACCTTGTTGATACAAACACAGGTGCTTAATGCTTAAACCTGCAGGTCAGTAGAAATGAAATAGAACTGCTGTTGCCTCAGAACACCCCAGGTAACGTTGCAGACAGCCGTAGCATGCTACATGTGATGGGTGTCTAAGCTGGCAACATCAGGTTACATAAGCAGCCATTAGGGGTGGGCTGGTAGGCCAACAGCAGCGGCTCGCTAACCATATAACAAGCACTGTAGGGGACACTTGGAGTGGGGCGGTGGGACAGACAGGGTGCTCACCAGTGCAGGGTACCACGTAGTCTTCTTTTTGTCCCCCGTGGCAACGCCCTCCACACACACCACTTTGCCAAACAAGTCCTCATTCTGCCTCTGGTCGCTCTCCTCCTCCTCGCTGGACGATGAAGAGGCCTCTTCTTCTTGACTGCGAGGGGTAGAGGGAGAGTTTACTCAATTATAGCGTCCAGCAGTTGAGATGGGTAAATAGAAGTTTTGCTTCATTTTGTTTTGTACTGGGCAGTGAAGTGTCTAGAAGTATATTACAGAACACACACACACAACTTAAAGAGCAGGTCTGGCACTTGTTGTGCATCAAAGTACAGCCAGGCAATGCTTGGTCCTGTGTTCACACTGACGACAAATGAGGATGACAAAGCCACCGGCTGCCATTCATCTTCAATGAGATTGGCGATTCACAGCGGCAAGCAACAATGTCTCCGCTGCAAGCCAAGGCGGGGCAAAAATAGACTATAAACTATTTTATGTCAATTCTGAGCTGTGCGACACAGCGACCACCAATGGGAGAAAAGGAAGCGCGACACGTTGCTAAAACAAAAGAGAGCAAACATCTCCTATTCATGTTCCTACTTATATGCATATATATGCATTTATATGCATTTTCAGCAGAAATGTATTTTATTCGTTGACTGCATGATTGTTTTTATTTTGACCTCACACAAGTTTTACATTAATTTTGGTTGTGGTGTCACACTGGTTCTTACAAGTTTCCCCACTGATGAAATAATATTTAAACATTAAAAAGAAAGATAAGTATTTTAATCTAGCAATAAAATGTAGCCTGCTTGTTTAGCTCTGTATCCTGGTAACCACAATCCCAGGAGTGCCCATTTAGAGACAAGCGACAAGCATGTCGCTGTCATTTGTCAACACAGTGTCAGACTTCTAACCTGTTCTAATTCAAAACTATGTTGCCACTGGTTAGTTGAGTCAGTGCCAGTAATCACACACACATGCTGGGCAGTGTCAGCCTCTATGTGTCACAAACCTAGGTGGAACAATACTGCATTCCAGCTGCAGCAAGAAAGCCACTCCGCTAAAACATGTTTGTGGTGAACACAGATGTTAAATGGTTGATCAGTGAACTGCAGACATGTGGGGAAATCACCAGAAAACTAGATCACGAGGCCGTTCACAGTTTTTTGGAATATTGGGATAGCTATTCAGGGCGGTGGTATTTGAGTACTGAATTGCTAGTACATTAGATTGCTAGGTCATTATTCAACATAACCTCTTGCGAACCCTGCCTGCTATGTGAATATAATAATATAAAGAGTCAGAATGCACAAGCCTGCTGGATCACAGCTGTATCACACAGTACACTGGGACTGAGACATATACTAGGAACTTGTTAGGGTGTCAAAATTAACTCCATTTAACCTTCCATCTTATATTAAAGCATACAATTGGCAGGCAAACACACACACACACGCCACTTATTCAGTCAGTAAATGTTCTCTACCACAGTAAAACACTGGGTCTGCTCTTCTCCTTGATCACTGTGATCCTTCTATGCCAGTTAATCCAAGAAGGCCAGACGCAGCTCTCATGACAAAGGTGGCTGTTTTGCATGAGCTTCTGGGCTCACCATAGAAAAACAATAGGATGGTACACGCCTCCCGTTTTGCTATTTTTTGCAGTAAAGTCCGTGTAACAACAATGTCACTATTAACCGCTGTGTCAACAGGGCCTCCACACTTGTTAGTAAGCAATTGTAAGATCATTCACTTTGTCATTCACAGAATATCTCATTGCAGTCCGGCTACTTCAACTTTCTATAGAGTACTTCTCCATACAGACCGCAGACAACAATCTCCTGGCCTTCACATTGCGGAGCTTCTCATTGCGGAGCTTTCGAAGAGAACAGCCCAATGGATTGAAGGGATTGTTTTTGTTTTGATTTTGAGTTAGAATTCAACAAATGTTCTCAACAATACTATACCTTATTCATTAATATTCATACCTCGGCCTATAAGTGTGAGTATGAGTATGAGTCGACTGATGTCTGATAGCCAGAACAACCGTCAGACAGTAGTACTGTGTGTGTGTGTGCACGTGCGTGGCAGGGTTGACACTGTGCTGAGCAGACAGGCAGCCATGTGTCTGAGCGATGCCAACAACACTACCAGGCAGAAAGAGACTTGTTCCTCTTTTAATGCTTCACTAGTCAAGACCTCAGCACACTGCCATAGACACATTACACAAAGCCCGGTGAGCTCCTATTGCTAATCAGCTGGTTAAACTATGATTTGATTTTCTATCTTTAAAGCAAAGAACTCATCTGAATCTATGATGGCAGACAATTGTCATCCTCTGCCTTATTGCCAGGGCGGGGCAGCAAGTTCAAGGTACTTATGTGTAGCTGAGGCGGTTTCAAGTCAATTTTATATCAGCAGTGAGACTAATATTGACACTTCTCTCAGTACCATTAGGAAGGGCATCTGAGAATGAGATTACGTACGTAGCAGCGTCCTCTTTTCACAGAGACGAGCCCCAATTATCTCCCGCACCAAAACCCCTCAGCAGAGTCCCAGGGGGAGCACCGTCAGAACATAAAAACACCCATTGCGGCGCTAAAGGACAGACGTGTGTGCCGGCACTGCCTTTTTGTAGGACGCACATGCTGCAACTACTGGATTAGAAAGTTGAGAGGACATGGAAGGAGCATGTCCTCGCTGCAATACAGAACACTGTACTCACACTGGGTTAGATCGGCGACCGCGGTTGCCCTTCTTGCCAATGACAGGAGTGCCAAAGTGCTCTGGGTTGGTAAGGGGCAGCCTATCCAGTGTCTGCAGGGAGACAAAGTAAGAAAAGCACCTCATCATATCTACGGTGTAATCGAAAAGATTTACAACGCAAAACGAGATGCTGGAAGTGAGCTCTTATCACAAAGGCAGTTAACACTTTATTCATTTATATGTAGGATTTTCTTTTGTTTTTTTTGTGCGTTTCCTGGACATGTTTTACAAAGCTGCTGAAATGTTAACTTCCAAAATGGGAGAATTTCTAAGTCTGTTAGTATCAGACTTAATATTTCAAGCTAACAAAGTAAGGCTTGCTTCTCAGGAAAGCTGTGTTGTAAGCCAGTTTAATACTGCAGGGGAAAGATGGGGACTTACCTCGCTCTCTGCAAAGTGACGTGCTCCTTTCAGGCAGAGAGAGGAACGCCTAAGGGTTTTCTCGTCGCCATCGTCGAACACTGCAGAGATAAATGTAGATGTAAAATAGGAATGGTTGTGGTATGTAGGCCATGTTAACAATTACACTTTAAACTCACCTTAAGCAATTAAACAAATCACTGTTTGCTGGTAGGTATCACTACCGAGCTCATATTGTATCAGGCAAACACAGCAAAAATATTACAATAATATCATTTGTATGCCATACTATGCCCCTAGTCTGTCTCCGTATTTTTAATGACTGTAACACAGGCGATGCGGTGTGTATTATGGGCTGTGTTAACCAAGCCATGATGATAATAGGCCTGTTTGTCTTGTCATTAGTCTATAGTCACTTAGTGATTTGCATTGCTAAAGAGACTTAGCAAGTCATCCAGATAATGAATTCAGTGACTGTCAGACTCATTGGAGCCTTTACCTTGGACCAATAACTGTATTCTATATTTTTGGATGGGGGCCCTCTGAATGTCAGGGTGTAATTTATACTCTAGTCAAAAGTTGAACCAATCTTCTTAAGAATAGCTTCTAATAAAGGGACAATGCTAAGTGCAAACCTCTCTGGCGATCAGTACCCTGATGTGCATAACCTAGTCACCGTACTATCGTTTGTGCATTACACATGCAGTTGCATTTTCTCCCTGGCTGGCTAGGAATCATAAAGTGGAAAGAACTTGCATCTCTACTCCAAATGCAATGCTTCTCATAGTCAGTGGCAATATCACAGCTGCAATGAATCATAAAACATTTATAACAAGTTATTGCTGTGTGTGTGTGTGTGTGTGTGTGTGTGTGTGTGTGTGTGTGTGTGTGTGTGTGTGTGTGTGTGTGTTTGTCTCCACAAAGCCGCACATGATACTTTATTCATACAGATTATTTAGTTATTTTTAATCTGCAGACCATGGAAAAATGTATTCCATTATATTTATTCTTATTGCGATAATACAAATGTGTGATGTTTGAAAGTTTGATCTTTCACCACATACCCAATAGTCAAACCACAAATATGCATAGGCTACTGAAGCACAACAATATACTCGATCTCAGTTCCCAAAAGTGCCATGCTGATTTGCTGCTAAAATAGAGTAGCCTATGTGCCAAGACGAGCCAGAGATAATCTCCCTTTGAGCAAGTAGTTTTATTAGCACTACCACGGACCCTCTGGTGACTTAAAGTAAACAACAACACAAGCAAACATGTCCCCAGGAAACCTTGTTATTGCATGTCTTAACTCTGTCGAGGAGTGGTGGAACCTAAAGTCTACGTGTTTTACAGGCTATGAGAGCTGACGACTAGATATTGACTCACCGACTGTGTATATACTGGCGTCTGTCAGCTTATTGATGGTGGCTTCCTGGTAAACTCCATCCTGATTCTTCACCTCTACAACAGCACCCACCTGCAGACGTAGGGATAAATACAATGCTGTCAACAGCACGCTACGCACAATGACAACAGTAGTGGCCACTGTGCAGGGGACTCTTACGGAAGATCACATAGAATGAGAATAGACGTGACATATTACTGCTGTATAGCATGATCTCCATGCAACATGACATGGTGTAGGCCTATAGATTGCATGCAGCACAGCTTCAGTATTCTCTGTACAGTGAATCAATCAATGGGGAGGAATGATTACGTTTTCTTGATTACAACAGAACTTTTTCTGCACAACCAAACCGGTTCCAAAGTTTACAAAAAAAGTCAATAAACATCTGACAGTTACCAGAAAAACAATGCAAATACTGTTTTATATTCAAAGTAAACTAACAAAGTAATTTTACTCTCGTTTCATTACAAGAGTCAACCAACAGCAAATTAAACAAGACTTTCATAGACCTTCATGCATTAAACCACGGGAGTGACAACACATTCTGTTCGTCTTACCTTCAGAGGTCCTTTGATGTGTTCATCGTGAACTTCAGTCGTCGACAGATCTGGTTTAAAGGTCACCTAGGGGAAGGGAGGGGAATCAGTAACGGGAGTAAACAAACAATTCCCTAAGGGCTTGGCCCGACGCCACGCTTCTCCTGGACACATATAGCCATTCCTACTCTTGCCCCCGGACTTCATAACTGGGTTACAGCGATTATGCTGATGAAGTCAAGTCCCTAATAGACTGGTTGTATGTAGGAGAGTGCAAACATGAAAGTAGTTTGCCCGGTGTGACCACATGTATGCTGCTGAGGCTATACGGACTAACATCCCCTTTCACCGCGTTCCCTGATATCATTGTTGAAGTACCCCAGAACATTATCTCAACTTGCATTTGAATGATGCGTGTTTGATAAACAGTTGCTGCATTTCCGCTAAATGCTCATCTCTGCATTACAAAAATAAATTAAACACATGCTCTACACTGTTTTCTAGGGGACGGCATGTGTTTCCAAGACTGAAATGGCAGCACATATTGCATGCCTTTTATCAAATGTGATTTCACTTGGGATAAGCAGCACAAATGCAGGGAAGACAAATTAAACAACGCTTGCAAACAGCAAGCTTATAGGTTTAAAAATAGAAAGAAAAAAAATGCAGAAATACTACAAATATCAACCACTAAAACCTTAATGTGATAGCAAGCTCCTTCCAATGATCTTCAATCTAGGAGCAATCACAAAAAAGCATGTAAGAAAGACACTCTTCAGTTTTCAGGTCACGAGAGAAAAGGGGGAAATGAAACCGGCAACCTTTTTGTTGGATACAGAAATAATTGCATTCCTGTGCGACAGATGAGAGAAATTCCCTTCCCTCAGAGAACGGGCAGGGAGCCTTTGCTCTTGCAGATTGCGGAAGGGTGCATTGGTGAGAGAGGAAGAGAGAGAGGGAGTGAGAGAGCAAGGAAGAGCGAGGGAGAGAGAGAGGGAGGAGGGACTGCAGCTCGTACTGTACGAAGTCAGGGCACAATGCCACCAACACAGACTGACTCCATGCGCCACTCTCTGAGAGCTATATGACTCAACAAGCAATTGCATCTAAGCAAAGTAAAGTGATTGAATACAGGATGTCTGGATTGGCACCTCAGACTAGGAAACCTGTGGGGAGGTGAATAGGCTCAGCGAGAGTCATGCTACTCCTTCACTGAGACTGATGAAGAGAGGCTGAACTCTAATGACTTGTTTTGAAGCATACATCTCGGCTAAATCAGCATAATGTAATGGAACAACCAGCAAGAGTTTTACAACAACATACTAAGGCTATAACCAAAATAAAAAGGGTTTAAATGTTCTGACAGATCAATGAGTCTAATTTAAAGATGCTACAGTAGAGTATATAATAAAACAACAAGTGTGAAATATGTCATTTATTATTCTTGAATAGTGGAGATGTCATGTTGCTATTCTTGTATACACTGGGAGTGTTGTATGTGACCGTGTGCAGCAAGGTTACATTAGGAGATTCTCCCATCCTAACCAACGGACCATCCAGAACAACAACAATTATCACTTGTATCACAAATATGCACTTATTTTCATGAAATATGAAAGCCATTTGAGATGCAGTGCCATATGGTGAAACCATTTACTTAAGTTAAATAAGCAGAAAGTGATTAATGACCGACGCACCAGAGCCTTTCATAACAGTGGAATTAGAAACATACAACCAATACACCCACAACACAGTTGTCCATGCAGAAACTGTATACGGTTTGTTCCTAGCAGTTCCAGCTGCTATGCCAGTAAGGTGTATATTCTCTTGTGTCTACAGCACATTACTCTCAACAGCCAGCATGCAATCTTTGTTCCTCCCACACATGCTTCAGCTCAGCATAAGGAAAAGACCCCTCCGTGAAGTTTGCACCCCATATGATAGAAATGTGAATACAATTATTTCGTTTCATTTGTGCATGTTCGCACAAACCATTTTAGAGAGAAAAAAAAAAACATAAAATGTTTTGCAATGATGTGACGTCCTCAGACTCCTGATAATGTAACTTAACTTATCACATTTGTTTTTGCACCATCTGTGCACGTTTCTGTTTTATTCAGGTTTATTTCATGTAAACAGATGACGTCATCAGCCTCCCCGTTTGTCTCGCACTAAAATGGGCTGAATCGCTCATAGACATAACATGTCAATCTAAACTTGCTATTTCTATAAAAAGGTTTGTGCACACATTTGTATGTTCCATGCACAAATTTGCACAAAACAAACAAATACTTGTATTGACATTCTTATCATATGGGGTGACAAGCGATCTGGCTCTATCATATTGCTCCAGTCCCATTTGGGCAATAGAGAGATCCTGCTAGTTGACACCATGCAAGACCTTCATCAGCAACAGCATAAGAGCATGCAATAGGAAGGCAGCAGGCATGCAACCACAAACAGGTTAGCAGCAGTTCAATTTGCATGGAGGACGGCTTAAAGACAGTGAGGCAACTAGAGGGTAGTGTGCAATATCCTCCGCCCGCGGCTGGAGCCATTATATCCCCCGCCCGGTTAACAATGTGAGTCGCCTGTATCTTGGCTGGAGGAACCCAAATCAATCCCATTTTAAGAACGGTTGACATTTGTTTGTTAACTCAGCCTCGTTGCACTGTATGTCTTTGAGCCAAAGATAATAGTGTCAAGGTTCCATGACTATATTTACCATGCGTGCATTGTATAGTACATTAACGCTCATGTACAAATCACCTGACAGCACACGTCGTGCTGTGTGTATTCTGTGGGTAGCTACTCTATTGGTAAACAAAACATCCTCATAAACCAGCAGCATTGAGAAGCATACTTTAGGACGGAGTGCTCAATAATCCTCAATACTTGTAGCCACTCCATTTAAAAACATGTGTCAAATATCTCCTCAAAGTCCGCTAATTGCCCGTTCTGTCTGCACTGGTGTTTGTACATGGGTACACAAAGTGGTGCAGACCGCATCGCTATCATAGCCTTGGCCATTTGTGTCCAATGTGTGGGGCAGAGATCATATACATTAAAAGGAGAAGTGTTTTTGTTGTGATCCAGTTCAAATGTCAACAATGTTTCTTCAGCATCGACAACTCTACCTGTAATATAATGTTAAGGTGTTCCAATAAAGACCAGGATCATCTAACTCACACACACCATACAGAAAAGAGGCATAATATATGGAACACAGCTTACCTTGGCCTTGACCAGCCTCTTAGCAGTCTTAATCTTGGCCTCACAGAATGCCCCTCTATACTTGGCACTTACATCAGTCCCCACTATAAGGTAGGGGGGCTCCTCCAGAGTCTGCCAGGGAAAGAAAAATTACAACAAAAAAAATCTATTATTAGGTCTATTTCTACTCTGATGTATACAAATGAACAAACAGAACACTTGTGTTAGGAAAGCATTCCAACATGGAAGGAAAGCCTATGGGTGTATTACATGTACTCTAAAGACTCAGAAAAAGACAACCAGCCACACTTCAACAGTCTGGGACCGCTACTAACAACCCATCTCTGTGATTCATCCAGGGGAAAACACACACCATCTGCTCAGAGAATTGGACAACAAGGGAGAAAGGCCACTCTGCTGCAACAAGGACTACAGAGAGGGAGTTAGTCTAGGCACATGGCTGCATTCTCCTGTCATCTTTGGTTTTCAAACACTTTCCTTGAGGCAGGGGTTGTAATACACAGAAGGGCCATTCCTGCTGTGGGCCATGTGGGAATGTTGCACTGTATATGCAGCAGTGTAGAGTAGAGTTGAATTCCCTGCTTGTATTCATTCCTTATTCCAGTGAGTTCAACATGTGTCACCTAAATCAACAGTGCCATATTTTGTATAGAGTCAGCATGGCAGCAACATAACAGTCATACATTGCTGCCACCAACTTTGAGTATCTTGTGTTTACAGCTATATTATATAAACTGAGCTGTTCCCTGAAGTTGTTTGTAAGGTGTACCGTATTGCTGTGGCCGTGAATTAACAAAGTTACTGGACAATTTGCATTTGTCCTAATAAAGTTGTATGTTCTATGCATAATCCTAGCAGTTTTTTTAATGACTCAGTTACCCAGCCTCTCACGTATTTAACGTACATTTGTCCCCTAGAGAGATGATATAGATTTGCATCCATGACTGATAATTTAGTGTTAACATGTTCACTAGTAATGTATTACATAAAGCACATTTGCCTAATACATATAATACAAAACACATACATTTTTAATATATTGTCAGTTTCTTTAATGTTACATTTAGATTCAAGATGTATTATGAATATAATCATTAAAGTAAAACTTTATATAGTAATTTTCATAGACCTTGAATTACCGCAATACACAGTACAAAATAGAACGACGCAGTACAGTAAACAATGCAATACACAATATACACAAAAAAAACTGGAGTGCATGCAAAATAAATGTGAATTAAAGAGTGAATTAAATTATCAATTGAGAATTTTCATCAAATCTGTTAGATATATTATTTGAGGAAATATATTTTTCTATTTTCCATTTTCTTAAAACATATTTTAAGTGCTGCAGCTGTGCAAATGAATGTGTTGTACAGGCCACAATGTATTACCATTGGTTTATATTCGCATTAGCATTGCATTGCTAACCAAGGTGAAAAGGTTCTATCTGTTCCCTCTCTACACTGTGATAATGTTGAAATGTTAATTTAATTTCACCAATTGCTGTCAATTCAGTATGGAGATTATCCTAATTTCTGGAAACTCTTGTTCAGTGATGTTGTGATTCTAGCTAAAATGGCATAGCCCATAGCCCAAGTAGTAGCATGTTTGCTGCCACATGGCTGAAGGACATGCTGGCTGAAGCATTGTATTCAAATTTTGGGACTATTCTTTATGACCTAGGGCTGGGCGATATGGACCAAATATAATATCCTGATATATTTAGGTTGAATACCAATAGACGATAAATATCTGTATTTTCTATAAATTAATGGGTTAAATGTTCAGGAGGAGAAAAAAAACTTTGATTTTTACATGGTTAAATAGAAAGTAAAGAGGTTGTAAATATTGCAGCTATAATGACTGTTTACTCAAATAAATCTTTTGTTCGTTCGATCGTTTTTGATTACAAGGTACCTTGTAATACTAGCTGGCTACCTGTATCGGTTTGTCAGAAAAGGATATTAAGCAAGTGACTCAGTATCTGCTCTCTTATTGGCTACTCTGAAAAAAGGTGTTAATTTTAAATCTCTTTTGAAAATATACAAATATAAATTAAATATCGATATATCGCCCAGCCCTTATTTTACATCTAGTCAGTTTTTTCCATGCACTTGTACACAAATTAATATGCACATATATGATATTTCCTGCCACTAAATATCGCATTAAACACCAGTATCAGAACAAAACAGGTCAGTTTGTACAGATGTATGGGTGGACCATTTTTTTCGATAAATATAGATTCTGAAAATGGTTTCAATACAAATGTTCTGCAGTATTGATGCGGAAAGTGTTGCGCTTTCTCGCGACGCAAGCTCTTCTCCCCGACAGCCAGTTTACACACGGGCGCACACCACTAATTAGCTCAATATACTGTATAACCACTATACGAGTCAAGTCAATATATTACTGTAAATTAGTTTAACTAACTGTTCTACAGACAAGACATCATCACATAACCTGTTTGTATATATACACATCTTGATTTAACCAGGTCAAATTCAAATCTCTTTTACAAGAGCAACCTGGCCAAGAGGGAAGCTTAAAACGTCCACATACAGTATGTATTGTAAATGTAATGTAGTAGTCCAGACCTAATGATCAACGCGATGAGTGACAAGTCCATACATGTGTGCAGTGCACATAGCTCACATAGCTCCTGTTAGTGAGGATTATGGTTGGGTATGGTACTAGTCACATTTTAACCTATACCCGTAGGAATACCTTGAATTGGGTGCCAATAGTCTATTCAACGTTATTCGTTTTTTAATTTGTGGTTTTGTCTTTACTTTGACTAACAAATATAATATCAGTTGTAGTAGAAGACCACATTGCAAACTGGACGCATATGGACGTGACTGCTATTTTGTTGTGCAAAAGCCAATATGCCAGAGAGACTTAGCGACATCCTATAATTCTATAGAAAACCTTTGCCATTGACTTGATACCTTGAACATTAACCAAGCTGCAAGGTTGATGCTCTCGTTGTCTCGCTCTCATAGACGCTCATGTTAATAATTGCCGAAAATATGTGGCCCACCTAGAGTTTTTCCTCCTTAAAATCTGGCCCACCTGAATTTTTTTTTTACCTAGACGCTACCACGAAGGGAGGCGGCGCCGGTGAAAATATGTCTTTGCTTTGAACTTGGAAGGAAGAAGGAGCTATCTCAAAAGCTGTAAAATGCCTACAGTACGAGCACCAGATATATTAACAGTAGGTGATAGAAACCCAACCTTACTATATATTAAGTTCATTAAGTTGTCTGTCACGCATTAAGAGTCTGTTCTGATAAATGTTTATGTGAGACCACCTGAGCTGCCGTGTTGCGAGCCATTGACATGAACTGTAGTTTCGATTTACATCAGTTATCGCGGTTGATACTAATATTGGTAATAACAGCAGCGTTGCGTTGCTTTGCTTCTCGTTTATTGCTGTGCCTGGGATTGTCACGATTTCAAGATGGGTGTCTCGTGTCTGGGTCCCGACAAATAGGCTTATCTGTAAAACACGCATCCTCCTATTTACGCTGGATTGAACAAGATTTTTTTCCCCTGGAAAACAAAATTACTTTGATTACTTTTCGGTTAATCGACCAGCCCTATTACAGAGCCAATATTTAGAATTATGTTTTAAAAAGGTAAATATTGGAAATACACCAGTGTGTTCTGAATTTTCTGGTCACAGCAGGTCAGGGATACAAGGAGAAGGGATTCAGGAGCAGAGTCCAGCCTCAGTCTTCATGAGATAAACACCTCATTAGTCTTCATGCAGCCTGGCCTCAGCACCAGCTGGCCTGGCCAACAGTTTATATGACACAGCAGCCATTTCCACTGGTTGACCAGTCATGGGCAGCGTCACAAGGTTGGACTGCTGCAGTACTGTTCAATCTATTTCACACAAATAACGATTCTTCGCTTCATACTCAGGGCAGTGAAGGTTATCTTGACAGCTGCGAGCCAAACCTCCCTACTCAACCAAGGAGGGCTGATAAACTGGTGAGGCCAGATTTACATTAGTCATGTTCACATGCCAACACAAATAGAGGAAGGTTTGTTATTTTCACAGATAATGCCCTCCTACTCATTTCCAATATTCAGCAAAAACTCTGAAAGGGAATTCCATTGCCTAGATGGGATGGCTATCTAGCCAACAGCTGTCAAGGGACAAAACAAAAAACAGACTCTCTTTATGATTTTAATTGCTCTAGTCAATTCAAGTGGACACCAGGTTGGATATTTTCTATTTTCACTTATTTTTCCCCTCCAAATAGTAGAATAATAAAAGCTGATAAATTAAATGTCATACAAATACTTTTTTTCAAAACATGCTATATGAGTGACGTGACTTTTTGCTCATGTTGCTGCCTGCAACTGTTAGTCAAATATTAAAATAGACAGAATAGGACAGCATTGCAGAGCCTATGCATTTCTAATAACAGTCAAATACAACACTGCCAACCTTGTTCAGTAATTGGCACCAGGAAGTAGGGCTGCACGATTTTACCAACAAAACAAAATCACGATTAATTGAACATTGTACCTCTATTACGATGAATGAAAGATTTTTTTAGCCTTTGTTTTGCTTTTGTTTGAGTTCTGCTCCATGATACTTCCATTCAGCCGACTAGATGGGTAAAGTTAACGTGAATGCACCATAGAACTATAAATAAGGAAAATACACACGCGGTAGTGTTCAGCAGCTTTTGTAAAATGTACTATTTGTAAAAGCAAGATACTTAAGTGTTTGTTTTTTTTTTTAATCGAAAAAAACCGACATAGGAAAATTACATTGTTAGATGTTCTGAATTTCCTTTTCGATTACTTTTCGGTTAATCGTCCAGCCCTACCAGGAAGTGCATGTGTGTTGTAGCAGTATTGCACTAAACAAATAAATAAAAAAGAGTAGAACCACATAGTCCACACTCTAGCTATTTGTGAAATAGCATAAGGTCGATAAATGTTAACTTATAGGGCTATTTGTCATCATCGGTGTCTATTTCAACTTTCAAACTTCCAGTCCATTCCGTGTTAACACAATGTCCTATTCCCTGTTAAATATTCAACTAATTGCGTTGGCTGAGCTGAGAATTCCTCTGCCTTTGGGGAGTGCGTTATTTAAGATCTACATGCCGATCCACAATGAGTTTAAAATCTGCAATACAGAACAAGAGCAGTAGAAATCTTCAGACAAAGAGCAAAGCAAGCAGTAGCACAATGCCTTCCACAGCAGAAATCTATGGCTGTAAAAGCTAGTAGCTGACAACCAAAACAGGCTTGAGCTCCAACAGCTAAATCCTTTTCAGAGTGGAAGCCAGTAAAACAAATGTCAGATGTGGTACTCTAATGATCTTGGTCCTATTGCACAAGTGGCACATTTGTTGTCTGTAAAAGGTCACCAATACTATAAACTGAGTACTAGTCACCCATGCAAGCGCTGCCAATTTGAGGGGTGCTCAGTATTTAAACCTTGTGTGTGATGCTATTTTTGCTGGATGAGTGTATGTAGATGGAGGAAACTTGGCAATATTGGCATCCTAAATGTTTTGCAAGAAGCAAAGACACACCGATCCAATACTGGCTTAAAATGTTAGATTGGGGACAGCAGGTGTAATTAGTCAATGCAGAGATGTAATTTTGCTGTAAAACTGTCTGACACTATGCTATAACTGACCTGACAGCAAGAGGGCTTGCAGGTGTACGGCTAGAGCCAGAGCATTAATTCAAGTAGGGCATCGATTACAGTTTTAACAAGGCTTCATTTCATCTCACAACTGTATGCAACGGCCGCACAGGACAGCACACATATTTGTAGTTTGCAGTTCAATAAAGTTTTAGCAGCAAAGAAGGAATAGAGAGTGCAAGCTGATTCACATGAACACATATGCCCATTCCAAGGCAATAGGCTTCGTTCCATGTACTGTATATTCTCACTCTGCATTCACAAACAGCTGCTCTGATCGCTTGTAAACATTCAGCAGTGCTGGTGCAACCTACTAACCCAGCCCCCGCAATGTGTTTCAGCCACAGCTGTCTGAAAAGCCGGGATATTTATGACCACATATATTATTAATAGGTTTATAATGTTTGACATGAAGGTGCAGATATTGAGAATAAAGATACTGAAGGAAAGCAAATGCAAAGCACATGTTCCTGTAAAGCAGGCGTAGCCAACACAGTGCCCGCGGGCACGACGAGAGTCACCGGCAGACCATGTTCTAAACATAGCACAAGTCCCAACAGAGCGCCATCTTTTTATTTAATTGTGTTGCTGTTTTTTTCCCCTCAAAAACATGTGCATTGATGTAGATTTGAAAATGACAATATTGAATTTAACATTTTCAAAACAATGTTATGTGAATTAACTGATCTTGTCTGGCATAGAGTTCAATATTGTTCGCGTTATACAACAAACCATCTGAGACAATTAAGCAAACAGGCACAGCTGCAGGAGCTAGAAAAAAATAAGCAAAGACAAACATGGCAGAAGAGTTAAAGAAAATTTAGTATTTTTGCAATGATTGTGAGCAAGTAATTTTTTGTAAATAAAGTAGACCTATCTCATTTGTCTGACAGTGGGGCTGACGTCCAATTGGGGGCAAGTAGCATACAATGGTTGGAAGAGTGTCGGCTATGTACGGGAACTTGACAGAGCAGCTGAACCGGGATCTGGTTATACGTGCATGTGGTTTAGTAGCCTATCCAATGCGAGTCCGTGGACAGCAGCAGTAGGCATACACAGCAGCTGATGTTTATCCGAATGATGTTTGATGGAAACGACACATTATTTGAAGATGTGAGTTAAAAGGTAGGCCTAATAGTCAACTATTGTCACTTTGTCAAATTCAGGCTACCTCCTTGCATTTTGCTATTTTACCGATCTCTGCATGCTAAAAGCTAAAAAAAAAAAATCTGGTAGCCTACTTCTACACAGCCCTTGCTCTGTAAATAGCAACATAAAGTGGCAAACACCGCTCACTAGTACAACAACGCCGCTTTGCCAGTAAAAACCTTTTTTGGAGGTAAACACACAGGATTGATCTCGCAATGAGTGTGTGTTCGCCAGGACAAAGTTCAATGCCCACCGATTTCAAAAGCAGGTTATCTAATGATGGCCACCCACTTCCGACCATATAGCATTGGTAGCTGCGTTTTTCTTACAAGAACAAGTAGGGCATAGCCCTACCATAAAGAACTGCAAATTATAATGTAATAACTGTATATAAATTATGTATATTATATTGTAAAATTCTAATATAATATATAATCTTAAATACTATCTCAATATAACACCTACTTTAACAAATGATATACCATTTATGTTACAATAACAATTTTAGTTAATCTTCTAGCTTCTGCTCTGCTGCAATTCGCTGCAATTGGCTTCAACAGATTCAACTCTTTGGCTGTATGTCATACGTGTGTCATAGGCGGCCATTTTGAGAGCTTGGCTAATGTTTATATGAGAGTGCTAAGGTGCACAAAAGTTTTGTGAATGGAAGATTACATCTGCCGGCTAATATGAAATTATGCAACATCACTTGCGTGCATATTAATTTATGTCATATTGTATTGTGTTTTGGACTAAATATTTTACTAGACTGGATTGTCTTGAGTGCACCTTTGCCAATGTAAGATTGTTTTTGACTGTTAGCAATTGGTGGAATAGTCTCCATGCGTGAGGAAAGTTACGGTTATGTTGGTGGTCTGACAAAAGCGTTGATATACTGGTACATACCGGTATATCGGAATTTTTTCAAAAGAGATCTAAGATTAGACAATATCGTTTATATCTATATAGTTATATTATGCGTTTATTCATTACTTTTTTGTTTTGTTCGTCTCTCCCTCCATGCCTGCACTTGGCCTGAGGAGCGGAGTCAGGAGCGAGTGACCACCAGATAAAGCTCACGTCACTTAATGTTGCTAAAAATTAAAAATGTCCTGTTTTTTCTCTATGCCTGAAGGCTTTAGCCCACTTTATAGAAAACACAGATATATATCGTGTATCGGTATTCAACCTAAATATATCGGGATATTATTTTTGGTCCATATCACCCAGCCCTAATTGCTAGTGTTGTGAAATTCATTCATGCATAATAATCGTGAAACTGATTATTCCTCAGACTATAATTGTACCATCAAAAATGATAATCCTTGCATCCTCAAACTACAGCTTTGATTGGTATACAATGTTATAGCCCAGGGGTGGCTAATTCACGCACAACGCATTGTTGTGATCGGCCTTCCTGAAGACCCTGAATGGAGTACTGTATGGGGCTCCAGTAGGGGACTCCATAGTTCTGCTGGGAAACTTCAACGCGCAATGATGGAGACACCTGGAGAGGTGTGATTGGGAGGAACGGCCTCCCGGATCTAAACCCGAACGGGCGTTTGTTG